>JAOTBA010033169.1:0-16149 GCA_025629845.1 Erythroxylum squamatum
GAGATTGGTAGAGAAATAGTGAAAAAGTGCAACGGCTTACCTTTGGCAGCAAAATCATTAGGGAGTCTCCTGCGCTCGAAACGAAAACCCGAAGAATGGGACAGAGTTTTGAAGAACGATATTTGGAATTTACCAAAAGACAACATTCTTCCAGCTTTGAGATTGAGCTACCATTTTCTTCCATCTCCTTTGAAGCAATGCTTTGCATATTGTGCGATATTTCCCAAGGGGCATTGGTTTGAAAAGAAGGAATTGGTACTCTTATGGATGGGAGAGGGGTTTCTGGGCCAAGCAGGATTCACGGAGAGGGAAGTCACTGGTGAGGAGTACTTCGATGATCTTGTGTCAAGGTCTTTTTTTAATCCAAATCCATATGATGAAGATGGCTTCATTATGCATGATCTCATCAATGACTTGGCTAGATCTGTGGCGGGAGAATTTTGCGCCAGATTGGATGATGATGAGGATTCGTGCAAAGTCACACCAAGGACACGTCATCTGTCTTATGTTCAAAGAAAGAGTTTACCGCCCAACAAATTTGAAGCCATTACCAGTGCTCCACTACTGCGCACTTTCTTACTTGCTCATGATGGTGATGAGGTAATTTATGATACACATGCACGTATGAAATTTGAGCGCTTACGAGTACTATATCTATGTCTTAACCAATTAAAGTTGGATGATTCAATCGGCAATTTAAAGCATCTTCGACACTTAAATCTCTCAGAAACATCAATCAGAATATTACCTGAATCTTTGTGTTGTTTGTATCATTTGGAAATTTTATTGTTGGTGAAATGTGATAAACTCGCCGAGTTACTGTTAAATTTGGGGAATTTGGTCAACTTGTGTGTTCTTGATATTACGGGGACTCACTTGCAAAAGATGCCACCACAGATGGGTAAATTATCGAAGCTCCAAAAGTTGAGTTATTTTATGATTGGAAAGGAAAGTGGGACTAGTATTCAAGAGTTCAAAAATCTTCAGCAACTGAGAGGACGTCTTGTTATTAGGAATCTTCAAAATGTTATGGATGTAGGAGAAGCTTTAAGGGCCAACATCAAAGGGAAAATACATCTCAAGGAGTTGGAATTGATCTGGACAGGCGATGTTGATGATTCAGTGCATGCGAGACGTCTACTGGAGCAATTGGAACCTCATAAAAATGTGGAAACTCTTACAATTAGAGGATACGGGGGCACGAAATTTCCAGATTGGATTGATGGAGGATCTCCTTTGTTAAGAGTAGTAACCTTGCAGCTTAATAGCTGTAGACACTGTTGCCAACAACCAGCACTTGGGCAACTAGTGCACCTAAAAGAACTCTCAATTACAGATTTTCCAGAAATTGTAACCATTGATGGTGACAGACATGAGGAATGCTTCCCTGAGGAGTCACTACTCCCACCCACACTTACATCTCTTAAAATCAGGGATTTTCCAAATCTGAAATCTCTCGAGTATAAGGGGATTCAACATCTCACTTCTCTTCAACATTTGACTGTTGATGGTTGTCCAGAGCTCCGATTGTTGCCAGAAGAGTTCCTCTCTTCCTCCCTCACCTCTCTTATCGTATGGGATTTACAAAACTTAGAATCTGTTATCAACAGCAAGATTCAACAAGTCGTTAATCTTGAGGAGTTAACCATCAGCCATTGTCCTAAGCTAAAATCTGTGCCGGAAGAGGGGTTACCTTCCACTGTTACCTTTCTTAGGATAATGAATTTTGCTGATTTGGAATCTCTCAACTCCAAAGGACTTCAAAATCTCACTTCTCTTAAAGAAATGTGGATTAGTAACTGCCCAAAGCTCCAGTCCTTGCCAAAAGAGGGCCTGCCCTCCTCTCTTTTTTCTCTGAATATCTAGAATTGTCATTTATTGAAGAAAAGGTGCGAGCGGGATAAGGGTGAGGATTGGCCCAAGATTTCTCATATCTCCTTGATAGATATTCATTAATTTGATTGTGTTGGTGAATAAGATGTATTGGTCTTGCCTATTATTTGGCTTATCCTAAGTCTTGGTATCGGTAAAATTACAAGACAATTAAAGTAAATGTTGGAATATGAAACATTTACTTTGCTTTTGTTATGATTAATATTTCATGGTTATGTATGTTATAAAGAGAGAAGATGGTAATAAGAAGTTGTATGTCTTCTTTCACATGGTTTTGTTTTGTGTCGTGCAATTCTAAGGGAAGAAATTTAATAAATTTTGAAATAAAAAGTTAAATTATGAAAGAATTTGATGTCTTTAAACTTATTTTGGTGGACATGACATGACTCATGAATTTGATATCCTTGGTAACGTTCCTGAAAAGATGGGGTAAGGTTTTTTTCTATTCAATTCATCACAACGTGTATGTATATTTGTTGTCTACTTATACTAGGAAAGAACAAAATCTTATTGGCTATTTGACTGCTGTACTTGTAACTATATTTACAGCTGTGCTGGAAAAGCAGAAAAGCAGAAGGATAAAAGGACACTGCCAACAGCCAAGGTGCATGGTGTGCCATTGAGCAGGTTGCAGGTTGCAGATTGAGCAACTGTGATGTGTGGTTGCAGATGCAATGGGTGAAGGGTGTTTTGTGAACCCATAACCCGTCAGCCCATAAGGTGAACTGGCCTAACCGTTAACACAAAATCGACCTAGACTTTAACACCCCCTTTCAAGTTGAAGACCTGGAAGAATCGCACAAATCCAAACTTGGAGATTAGGGCTCCGAATGTTCACACGGGGAGAGGTTTCGTGAGGAGGTCGACAAGTTGCTGGTGGCTGCGAACGTGTTGGAGGTCCAAAAAATCTTCGTTTACTGCGTCGCGAACCAGGTGGAGGTCGATTTCCAGATGCTTCGTTCTTTCATGGAAGACGGGGTTACGGGATATATGGATCGCCACTTGGTTATCACAAAATAGAGGTATGGCTTTTGCGATCTTCACCTGAAAATACCCCAATAGGTGCACGATCCATCTTAGCTCACATGTTGTGGAAGCGAGACTTTGGTATTCTGCTTCAGCTGACGATCTGCTTACAGTTGCTTATTTCTTTATCTTCTAGGAGATAGGTGAGTCGTCAAAGAACACGCAGAACCCAGTTAAAGATCGCCTGCTATAGACGCAACTTGCTCAGTCCGAATCCAAGTAAGCGGTGAGTTCTAGGGTTGAGCGTGATGCGTAAAATAGGCCTTGATTTTTTGTCCCTTTTAGATATTTTAAGGCATGTTTTACGGCTTTTCAGTGTGGTTGCCTCGGTGTTTTAATGAATTGACTCAATTGCTGTGTGATGTAGGCGAGGTCAGGTCTAGTGAAGTTCAGATACTGTAGCGGACCTACAATTCTCATGTATTGTTCCGGGTCTTTGAGGGGCTCACCTTTGTCGATGGTAAGCTTACTTCCTGGAGGTATAGGTGTTACGCATGGATTCAAGTCTAGCAAGTCTGTTTCCCGTAAGATATCCCTCACTTACTTACTTTGACTGAGTATTGTGCCTTCTTCTAACCTTGCTATTTCAACCCCTAGGAAGTACTTAGCATATCCTAGATCCTTGATTGAGAATTCTCTGTGCAAAGCTTGTTTTGTGTTGTTTAGGAGTGTCATTTGCACCTGTGATGAGAATATCATCTACATAGATGATAATGGCAGCAAATTCCTCCCCTTGGCCTTTAGTGTACAAACAGCGGTCAGGTTCTGATATGTTGAAACCTAAAGCTTTTAGGGTTGTAGTCAGCTCTTTATGCCATTGTCTGCCTGCTTGTTAATTGATTTTAGTAATCTGCAGACTTCTCCTGCCTTGGCCTTTGTATACCCTTCTGGAGGTATCATGTAGAGTTCCTCTTCTAGGTGACCATGTAGGTAGGCATCATTGATGTCACACTGTATTATAGGCCATTTCCTGATTGTTGCTATAGCTAGGAAGGTTCTAATTGTTACAATTCTAGCCACAGGGGAAAATACCTCTGAATAGTCCACACCCTCTTGGAGGACATAATCATTCAATTATTTAGGTATGGTGTGGGTTCTCTGACTTTTCCTGATGTGATTGATTGGAATTGAGTGTTGTTCTGGAGAGTCATAAGGTGAAGGTAGAGTCTCTGAGATATCTGGTGTGGTTTTTGGGTGTTGTAGGTTTATAGTCCTGTGCATGTCATTTGGTAGTTCTACATCACTATCAAAGGTGATGCAGGGGAACAATGGTGATGGTTCTTGTGCTGCTTTGTTTTGGGCATTGGCAAAGGGAAATGTGCTTTCATGGAAAGTGACATCCCTTGAGCTGAAGGCTTGTTTGGTCTCAAGATCCATCACTTTGTAGGCCTTGTGGTCTGGCATGTATCAAGGAGTATGCATTTTGAGGCTCTAGGGTCTAGCTTAGTCTTGCTTGGAGTTTTGTTTAAGGAAAAACATAGACATCCGAAGGTTTTTAGGTGGTCATAGGCTGGTTCCTTCTTATGTAATCTCTCATATGGAGTCTTCCATTGTAGAGTCTTAGTAGGTATTCTGTTTAGGAGATAGGTGGTTGTAAAAAGTGCTTCCCCCCAAAAGTGTTTAGGGAGGTTTGCTATAAACAACAAGGCTCTGGTCATTTAGAGCAGATGTTTGTGCTTGATTTCCACCACATCATTTTGTTGTGGGGTATAGGGGCAACTTTTCTGGTGCATTATTCCCATTTCTGCAAAGTATTTTATGCATTCATGATTTATGAATTCCTTCCCATTATCGGTTTGAACTCTCAAGACCCTAGTATCATACTGCTTTTCCACGGATTTGATAAACTGGGTTATGGTAGGCTGGCTTTCATTTTTATGTCGAAGTAGAAATGTCCAGGTAGCCCTAGAGTGATCATCTACAATGGTGAGGAAGAATTGCGAGCCACTTGAGGTAGGGATTTGATAGGGACCCCATAGATCCATGTGCAAGAGTTTAAAGGTTCTAGTGGTCTTTATTTTGTGTTTGGGAAAGGGTTTCCTGTGTTGTTTTACCATAGGACACACTTGACAATCAGACAAATCATGAGCAAAAAATTTGTTTTCATTGATATGTTGCATCCTTTCTCTAGAAACATGTCCTAATCTATTATGCCAAACATCCGAGGGAAAAACAACACTGAAAGTAACATTTTTGGTTCTGTAGAAGTCTAGGGAAGGACCTTTTAGAGTCCCTGAAGGTAATAGGCTGTCTAGTTTTAGCTCATACAATCCACTCCTAGCCTTGATAGCTACTATGATGCTGTTAGTCTGAAGGTCCTGCAAGAACAGATCATTAGGTACAAAAATGGCAGCTACATCATTTTGTGTGGTGAGCTTATTTACTGAAAGTAGATTCTTGAAGAAAGTTGGTATGTGTAATATTTCATCAAGTGTGATTTTGTCACCGAAAGTGGCTTGGCATATGTGCTTTACTTCCTGTTGTGTGCCATCTAGGAGGGTAACAGGATCATATGTAGCACCCCACTCCTGTGATGACCCGAACTCGACATCGATGGTGATATCCGAGTCCGTGCCCCGCGAGGGTGGCGTGCTAAAGCACTCAATCATTCGAAAGTCGGTATATTTTTTTCCTTGAAAACCACAAACATATATGCGAAAATCGAAACTTATTGGGCCCATTTTCGCTCATAAATATTTTTACTTAACACAATTTTTAATAGCTATTCGGGCCCTTTCACAAATACAACACACTTGAGTTATTTCAAAATACAAATTTATACAAAAAGTTGCGGAATATTCACTTCAGTACAAAATAAATAAATGTAATGCAGACGCGAACTGATCCCGACCTCTATTCCTCACTTGAATGCTGTAGGTATACTCTCGTTTGCTTAACGGGGTATTCTTCTGAGTCCTGAAAAACATTTGCAAATTTTGGGTGAGTTTTACGAATTCAGTGAGTGACCATCATCGATGGCTCACCCAGTCATATAACACATAAATCATATTCACATCATTTTACATTTCACATACATTACAATTGAATCATTCATATTACGCATCATAATTCACACTTTTTATTATGCATATGCAGTGCACATGAGACCCTCTTTTCATTTGTTATTTTGTTGTGACTGAGTGCCTAAACTGTCCCGTATCTATTGGATACCGGGCTCATTGATAACTGTCCCATATAGGGCTCATTAAACGTTGAACTTGAGGCTCTGAATCACTTTGAGCTCGAAGTTCTTTTTCACACGTTGAGCTTGTAGCTCTGATCGGTGGCTACTCTGGTCACAACTGCCATTATGTTCCATGCATTCATGCAATGGAATGCATCACTCACAATTGCATATCTCATTCAAACACTTTCTCATCTCATCGGACCTTAGTCCGGCATTCCACATTGAAATGGAGAATTTATAATTTCAATTATGTACACACACAAGTACACATTTAACAATCACATTCACATGCAATTTGCACTTCAATATCGCATTCATAATTATTCATGATCACTCAATTCATAACATAAACAAACAACAATAAAGTAAGACCATCTAGGTCTACTCACAGTACGCTACAAAATAGCAGTTGTTTTCGAATTCTGGAACGCTTGTATGCGGACACTAGATCTGCACAACCCATTTATGCAAAACACCCATTTCACACTCATCAATAACTACACACGTATAAACATTCATTTATTTATAATTAAATAAATGGACTATGTACAATGCATGCTCAATGACAATCCTAGGTATGTTATTGAACACATTTTAAGCTCATTCCCAATTCAAAATTCATTACATGTCTCATTGAGCTTAGACTTACACTTCATTTGTACATGATCAATCTAAATGCTCCTTTTAATCTTTACCCTTTTATATGCCAAGCTTATTCATAAGCTTACACTTCAAGAACACTTGGTTACCCTATATCATAACTCAATTTCTCATCATCTCTTTTCTAACCTCATATGATCTCATAATGTCCAATTCCCATTCATAGCTTAGCAATTTAAACATATGTACACACTTAGGCACATTGCCCATTTACAATATAACCATATAAATTTTACCCACCTATTTGCTTGCAAAACTCCAAGTTAAGATTGTCTTTCCCTTTGTTATTGGGTAGGATTCTCTTGGTTTCCTAAAACAAACCAAATCTCCTTCAATAGAAATCCACTTTAAAATCCCACAATGCAAAATCGCCAAAATTGATTCTAGAACATTTAAACCTAAACAATTTCTAAACTCCATAAGCTAGAATCCTTCCAAAAATCCAAAAGAGTTAAAAAGATCTTACCTTGATCCTTCACTAAATGAAGAGATCTTTAGCTCAAATGGAAGCTCTTTTCTTCCTCTTCCTTTTTCTCCTCTTGAACAACTTCAAAATCTTTCTTGAAGACTAAGGAGAGTTAAGCCCTAGCTCAACTCTCTTCTTTTCTCTCAAACCACCAACTCTCTTTCTCTTTCTTACCCATTTTCATAAATCACTACTGCTTTCCTCCCATTCACGTTTTCCTTCTTCATTTATAAGCAAGACAACACTTCTTCTTCCAATTATGCCCTTAATGATTGAGAATTATCCCATTTGTCCTTCTATTTATGCCTTATGTCTTTTATACTTAAATGTCTTGCCAACAGTACCCTTAAACCTTCTAACATAATACTTTCTTCCAAAAAATATCCCCCATTCTCTTAAGTTTCTAATGCCTCCAAAATCATTCGATTTGGTTCAGTGATTCAAAAGATATACTTCAAACATTTTTGGATTGTTCTTGTCCATAACAGTATACTATACACAACTTCCATCTGAAATTTAAACATCTTAAAGACTGAATTATATTCCAATTTCTTTATACCATTTGTAGCTCCATGTATCTAATTTATCCAACTTAGAAATCATCTCATTTGGATCAGTAGAGTTCCAGAAATCCTCAAAATACTGAAGTATGTTCGGTGGAAAAACACCAGCTCATATTATTTAAGAACACACTTTCTATACCCGTCCAATGCTTTTCACTCAATCTTTCTTGCTTCATTTCAACTGGCTAATTTTTTTTGTGGGGAAGTAGAGCAAAGTTTTACGAATCCAATGGTTCAAGAATCAAGTCATTTGGAGGTCTAGTGAAGAAGTTATGGTCAAAAGAACCAACCATGTTTATGACCTCAATCAAATTGAACCTATTTTGGCGCGATTTTCATAACTTTCACTAACAATGTTGGATTGATCTCGTTTTTAGACTATTAGAAATAGGACTTCGAGATCTACAACTTTCCTAAAGACCTCAAAGATAAATTCTATCGTCTGAAGGGTAGAAAATGGAGCAGACGATATGACGTCATTTTGAGATGAAAGTGACGTTAATAGATGATACAAGGTTGGGAAATTTGCCATAACTTTCTCTAAAGATATCTGATTAAGGTATTCTTTAGATTATTGGAAAGAATACTTCAAGAGCTACAACTATCATGAAGACCTTAAAGATAAATTCTATCATCTGAAGGGCAGAAAATGGAACAGACAATATGACATCATTTTGAGACGAAAGTGACATCATCAGACGATACAAGGTTGGGAAATTTGTCATAACTTTTCCAATAGATATAGGATTAAGGTGTTCCGTAGATGGTTAGAAAGAATACTTCAAGAGCTACAACTCTCATGAAGACCTCAAAGACAAATTCTGTCGTTTGAAGGGTAGAAAATGGAACAGACGATATGATGTCATTTTGAGATGAAAGTGACATCATCAAACAATACAAGGTTGGAAAATTTGTCATAACTTTCCCTACAGACATTGGATTACGGTGTTCTTTAGCTAGTTGGAAAGAATACTTCAAGAGCTACAACTTTTATGAAGACCTCAAAATAGATTCGGCTTTGAAAAGGGTTTAAAAATGGACAGAAGAAGGAAGCAAAAGGTCAAACTAAGACGATGCTGAAGTCAAACTAAGACGATGCTGACATCATACTAAGACGATGCTGACGTCATGCTAAGACAGAACAAAACTAAAACGATGCTGACGTCATACTAAGACGGAAGCAAAACTAAGACGGAACAAAACTAAGACAATGCTAACGTCATACTAAGACAGAACAATAAAAAGGGCATAACTTTCAGCTCAGGCGTCCAAAATTTTCATACTATATACCGTTGGAAAGATAAAAGAAAGATCTACAACTTTCCAAAAGGAAACTTTGCAAAAATCTATTTATATCAATCTCAAATTTGCCCCTAAACTCCGAAGATAAATTTTCCATTCATACACCAACGTACTGCACCTAATTTTTAACTTCATGACAACTTTTGAGATTCTTAGAGATAGAATTGAAATTTGATGTCTTCATAAAAAATGTAGCCATATATCTCTTGTTTAATTCAAATCAAGAATCATCTCGTTTGGACAACTAGAGAAAACATTGTGGCTAAAAGACTGAAGCACTCTCAGTGAACATTTTCCATTTCACTACCAATCTTGTTTCTAAATCTTTCTTTATCACAACTCATACCAAGATCACTCTCATTTTCAATAAAATCACATTTAACGTCAATTACACCCGGAAGTTGTCAATGAATGCATGTACCCCTTTTTATGTGCAAACATTCAATATTTATGTGCATATATGCTAACATTATGCATGAGTAAGAAAATGTATTTCATTAGTCTCTCTTTGAGCTCCCATGTACTGAAATTTCAGGTCTTCACCCTTAATATGGAGGCAGGATGTTACATTTGCCTTCCATCCTTAGATCAGTCACCTGAATATGGTTCACACAATTACAGAAATCCCTGATGTGACTCTTAGGATCGCATTCCCTATAACTTTATAGAAATATAGCAAACTATTAAAGTCCCTAGTGATTAGCCATGGTTCATTTATTGTGTCAACAATCTCCCTCAATTCATTCAATTAAAGCATGAACAAAACTAACAAAGAAGCTAGCTTTAAATTTTTTAATCTTGATGTGCACATGTATATGACTTTTTAGGCATGCATTCCTTCTAACTTTATGGAAATATAGCAAACTATTAAAGTCCCTAGTGATTAGCCATCGTTCATTTATTATGTCAACAATCTCCCTCAATTCATTCAATTAAAATCATGAACAAAACTAACAAAGAAGCTAGCTTTAAATTATTTAATCTTGATGTGCACATGTATTAACTAATCACCAATTGTTTGTTGAGTAATTTCCAAATCAATTGAGTCATATACAACCATTATAATGGACTGAGTGATTAGTGATGAGTTTCTAATATCCTTTTAAGAGAGACAAATAATTACAATTGTTCTCATTGATCTTGGTCTTCAAAAGCCCTATATGGAATGGGTTAGTGCCTTATATATAGTCAAAAAGCATATATTGTTTATTAAGGCTATTAAGCCCTCTGATGTTCCAAGAAAGAATTGTCATTTGGAAAAGGAGCTAAGGGAGTTCTTCTTTCTCTTTGAATTCCTTCGAGTTTATCCTTGGAACCTCCCTTCTATATCTAGATTCTTAAGGGTGGTAGCCAAATTTGAATAGAGATTGCTCTCTAAGGTCTCTTGATCTTTTGGAAGTGATTGTTGTCCCCTCTCTTTACTTATTTGACTATTCTTGATAATAAATTCTATAGTTGATATTATAGGCAACTATTCATTTTGATTGGTTTTGTTAACCCAACTGAGCTCCTTAATAGCCCTACTTACCTTTAAAATATCTTACTCTTGACTAGTAGTATCTTGATCAATGCTATCTACTAATTGAGTTTATGAGTTACTCACATACCAATTTGCCTCATGACTTACCATAGATTCAACATTTCTTTGTTAAGAACCAATTGCACAAGCTTTATGAATAGGGAAATAGGGTCGTCTACCCATAAAGAATCTTAGTAAAGTTGCCTACCATTTAGCTGCTCTTTTCTTTAAAATGTCAAGCTTAGGAGCCTAGTTGATGACGAATTAAGCGATTAAACTAAGGAAAGTGTATTAGGTATTAAGGAATGATTTAAAGATGATGTTAAGTGGTTATGACAAGCGTATTAAGGAAATGTACTCGAGATTGTCATTGAGCATAATCCATATATACATATGTGCATAAATGAGTACTTATATAATTGTGCAAAGTTGTGATATGTGTAAATGTGTGTTTTATGATATAGAAGAGCAATTAGAGCGACAACATCCAGACGTTGCAGGGACTTCGAGGTAATAGCTATTTGGAGTAAACTGGGAGTAACCTAGATGGTCTCACTGTGATTATTTGTTTGTTTGAATTATGTATTGAATTATTATGTGATGTGTATGTACTGATTCCAGACATTGAATGTCCGAGGCGTTTGATGCATGAATAACATTGGAAGTGCTCATTAAATGTGAATTTGACTGAATATGTGATTTCTCAACTTAAATGATGAATGTCAGACCAAGGTCTGATGACAAATGTGAATGGGACTGTGAATGTGATTGATTGAACACAATGATTGATTGAATATGTGTGGTGCATTACATTATATGAATGCATGAAAGATAAAGACAGTTGTGACCGGAGTCACCTGTAAAAAGAGCATAAAGCTCAGAACGTGTTAAGAGCCTCTGGCTCAATATGTAAAATGAGCCCTGTATCCCCAACGGATAAGGGGTAGTATTAATGAGCCCGATATCTACAACGGATATGGGACAGTGAAAAAAGCACTCAGTTACAAAACGAACGTGAGTCTCATAAGCATTGCATATACACTTGATGTATATACGAATTGAATGATTGTAATGTATTATTGAATTACGTTGAATGAGAAATGTGAAAATTGTGTACAAGGTGTTTTGTGATGCTACATAATGATACCTGAAATGATATGAACTATGTGATTGCATGGATTGTTGTGTTATGTGATATCAGTGAACCATCGAGGATGGTTAACTCACGGAATTCGCAAAACTCACCAAAAAATTGACCATTGACTTTTCAGGTTCGAGAGAGACGATATAGCTTCTAAGTCAATTTAGAAGAGAACTAGTATTGATTTTGGATAGAAGACATGGCTCAAAGGTCGGCTAGCTGGGACTGAGGGATTTAAATAAGTTTTTGTATAATTCCACATGTATGTAGCATGTTCTGTATACAGAGATGTAAACTCTTATTAGTTTTTGATAATATACATATATGGATATTGTTGTAAAGCCACAATGTACTTATTGTTTAAGAAATGAAATGAGGAATTTGGGTTTTAGCCATGGTGATTCTTATGTTTTAATTTACGATGCCATGGGTAAGTGAAAGTGATGTAATTGGTGCACCGCTTCCATCGGGCATATGCTTGAATGTCTGAAGGACCTACGGGCACAAATGTCTGATGGGAGTGGGGTGCCAAAGCCCATTGTTTCATAACAAGAAATGTTATTCTTTTTTTAGGAAAAATCTAAGCATAGTGGATTTCCATCTCTCCAATAGTTTAGCTTCAGTTTAGGTATGGAGTCTCTTGTAACTTGAATCCAAGATTTCCTATTAGGGTGCTCAAGGTTATCAGTATGCTGAAGAGAGTTGGAGGCAATAGTGGGGTGCAATTTGGAAGAGTAAGGATGTAGTTGTAGGGGGTGAAGAGTTGGCGTTTAAGGTCGGGAAAATTTTAGTATTCGTGGGGGAGGGTAAATGTTGAAGGAGAAAATAGAAATAGACTAGATAAAAGATGAGGAGTGGCAGCTAAGTAGAAAGGAGGTGACTGGGTGAGAGGGAAGGTGTGAATGAAAGGTATGCATTGTGGAAGGCGATGCGAGGATGAAGTAGAGTTAAAGAAGAAAGTAGAGTTAAGAAGCAATAAGTGAGCGGGGACAAATGAAGATGATAGAAGTTGAAGCAAAAGGATATGAGGGAGCTAAGGAGAGGTAGATTAGGGAGGAGCAAGGTGAATGTGAGGAGGGATGCAAGTTGGTTAAAAGAGGCTACTATAGAGGTCAAAGAAGCAAGGTGAATAGTGGCGGTCGGATCTCCGTAAGCAATTTTATTTTTATTTATTATATACTAGTTTTATGATGACCTAATAAATATTAAATTTGTAAGTCTTAAGCCTCTCGTCTTTCCAATCTGATATCTAATCTAATTTTAAAATATTAAATATAACTACTAATTGAAAAAAAAAGAAAAATTACCCTTACGAAATTTATTTGGAAATAGGAATATTATAATCACCATTTTATATTTTTTGTTTGCCGTAATAAAATATATAATATCTTTATAAAAGGAAATAGTTAATACTCATAAATGACAATTTCATTGTTGTTATTTTGAAAATGTCAATAAATAGAAATATATATGAATATAAACAACAATCAAAAAGAAAATATAACAATAGAAGATATAATTTAATTCTTGTTATTTTGAAAAATGTTGATTACTAAAAGTATGTATGAACATAAAGAAGTACCAAAAAGAAAATATAACATTGAATCCAAGAGACAGTATCAATATAAATTTATAGTCATGCAACTGTACTAACAAAAGTTTGACCTTTAACCTTTGATGACTGACTTCTAATTAGAAGCAGTTTTTGTACAAGGAGATAACTAACAATATCGACTGACATGATGATGACAAGTTTCTGTGGTACAGGGAGGCCAAGATGGAGCAATTCCAACGTCACTAACGATTAAAAAGGTCATTCTTTGGAACAAGAGTTTCACGAAATAAGTCGTGGATGGGAGTCCGGATCCTTTGTCTAAGAGGATCCTTTGTCTAAGAGGATCCCTATCTTATTCTGTCCAATGTCAAAACGGCGTCGTTTTGACATTAAAAATTAACAGAAGTTTCAAGTTGGACAGATGCCTGTGGGGCCCACCCACAGACGCCGTTTTTAAGCCAAATTCAAAGCTAGCTTTAGATTTCCAAAGCCATTTTCTTATTCCTCAACATTATTCCAAAGTCAAATACAACGTTATTCCTTACTTATTATTATTATTGTTATTATTATCATTATTGGGGTTTAGGGTTTTACTAATTAATTTTATTTCCCTTATAATTACTGTTAAGTGGTATATCAATGCATTTAAAATAAGTTTGAAGTGTTATACCTCAAACTTAAATTCTAGCACATCAAATTTAAAATATGTAGGGACTTCAATGGTTTTAGTCCGTAGAACACTATACCTCAAACCTTCTTCCTCTGAGAAAATGAGAAAAGGGGCATCATATACAGCTGCAATGTCTGCACCATTGTCCCTTCTCACCTCAGCTACGATGGATTGCTCTGATTGTGTAGCTATTTGACGGGGCATTGTCACGGTAAAAGCTCAAACTGCATAAATACACAACCCTAATATAGTCGGTGTCAACCCCACTCCACTGCCGACAACCCTCAACCTTAGCTACGAAGAAATCCACACCTCACCCACTTACAATTGAAGACATGGAAAACTGCAGCACAAATGGAGAAGAAATGGACAAGAAATGGAGAAGTGGACACTTCACCGGTGACAAATGAAGATATGGAGAAGAAAACCAACAGCGAATTTGATTTCCAACAGTGAATTAAACGCTACGTGCGTTTTCCCAAAATGTTTTACTGAGCTAAAATAGTAATGAAAATCAGAATCCACATATTCATTTCTAATATTTAAAGTAACAATAATTTTATGTTATCAATCATAATAAGCAGATTCATTTCATTAATTAATTGCATAATAATAATATTAATAAATAATAATAATAATATTATTATTATTATATTAATTACAATAATAAAATGAAAAGACTATTTATTACATAAATAAATACACTTAATAATTGAAATGTGTTTATAATAATGTTAACTAGATGACATTAATTAATATAAAGTAACATACTTAAGTGCAAAACTTAACATAAACATCACAATAATATATTATTTAATAGTTGTACACCTTAAAATAATTAGAAGGTAATTAAACAAAAGAAGGAATAATAATAATAATAACAACAGAAATAATATTAATAATTTATTTAATATCAACAACGAAATTTTAAAAATTATTCTTAACATATTACTTACTCCCCAATAAATTTAATAATGATCAAGCGAAATTTAATAATAATATTTTCCACTTCTTATCATAATGGAAATCAAATTAAATAACCAAATTAACAATAATAATAATAACTAAAATAATAATCAAGATGTATAACAATAACCATAATTTCCTATGATAAGGATAATAATAATACTAATACTAATTTGAAGGAATGTTATATTATTAACAGAAATAAATGAGGTCCAACAAAATAAAATAATGAGAAGGAATATATCAATATTAATGTGAAGAAGAACATTACATAAAAACAAGGATTTTAATATAATAACCATACTAATAATTATAATAATAAAAAGGCCAGCTTGCGAGACTGCCCCAATTTTCATTTTCTCGTGATCGCGAGAATTGATGATATGGCGCTCGCGATCGCGACTGTGGGTCATTTCACCGAATCTCGCGATCGCGAGACGGGCCATATCATCAATTCTCGCGATCGCGAGCTCTCACGATCGCGAGAAAGTGAAAATTGGGGCGCACTCGCGAGCTCGCCTTTTTCCTCTTCTTCTTCTCCTTTTCTATTACTACTCTCGTGTTTAAAAATTTGGTTAATTTTTTGTTCAATTATTTTATGAAATGCTGCTAATTGTAATTCATTACATTATGTGATTTGATTAAATGCCTTATTATTATTTTCTCTCTCACAAAAAATTATATGTTTATGTTTGCTAATTCCTCATATCATTTGTTATTTTTTATATCATTTTCAGAATATTTATTATTTTCCATAATAATAAATATAATAACACAATTTATGAGTTATAATAACAAGTATATATACTAAAGTACGAAACTAAACATAATTATGAAGCTTTCAAACAATTATTAAATTAATCAGATGTGTATTCCATAATGTTATGAATAATAATAAAGTGAATTAATAAAAATAAATCATGTCTTAATAATACCTAATATACTGAAGTGCACAACTAATAATGATAATAACATTAATACAATAATTACGAATTGTAAACCTTAAATTAATAAGAAGGTAATTATTAAAAAGAACGACATTTTCTGACATTCAACTTTCTTATAAGCTACTTCAATTCTTAAAACCAATGTTTTAAAAACCGGACCGAACATCGAACCGGTCCAAGGAAAGGTTTAAGGTTTAGAGGTTCAACCGATAGTGAACCGCTATCAAACCGGAATATAATAAATAAGATGAAAA
>JAOTBA010033181.1:0-16147 GCA_025629845.1 Erythroxylum squamatum
TGATTGAGTGAGCCATCGAGGATGGTCACTCACTGAGTTTGCAAAACTCACCCAAAATTTGCAATATTTTTCAGGCTTAGAGAAGATCTCCAATTAATCGAATTAGAGTCCAGTCACTGCATTCGAGAAGATAGAGGTCAAGATCAGTTCGCATCTGCATAATTATTTTCATTAATTTTTTTTTCTGAAAGAATATATTCTAAAATTTTTGTATCATGTGTATTGATCAATTCCATTTTGTAATAACTTTCCAAAATGGAAAGGTTTGTTAAATGAAATTGATCTCGAGTGCAATTATTTTAATTGTGATTGAAAAAGTTTATGAATAAAACGGACCCGATTTGATTATTGATTGTCCGCAAAAGTGTGCATTGTTAAAAAAGAAAAGAAAAAAAATTTGTATTGAGGTTTTACTGACTGAGTGTGCTAGCATGCCACTCTCGCGAGGCACGGACCCAAATATCACTCAGGATGTCGGGTATGTGCCTTGCGAGAGTGGGGTGCTACAATTTTGATAATTTGCAGACTCTAAGTACCTAAATTGATAATGTGTGACAATTTATCTCCATTTTCATCAAAATTTGACACTGTGAAGATGGTTTTTTATTTTAGTTGGGTTGATTAAAATGATAAGTACTTTAGGCTCGAGTGTGATTATGAAGGCCAAGAAATAAGGTTGATATGACTGAGAATTAAATTGCCCAAAAGGATGAGTAAATGCCCTATTAAGATATACAACTTGTTGGATTACGTTGACCAATCAGTAGCTATGGCCAGCCAAAAGTGATTCCCAATTAAAACAGATTCTTATTAAGAGTTACTTCTAAAAAGATATCTTCCTCTTCGATATTTGCCTCTACCTTTGTTGCCTACTCTATGCGAGAATTATGAGTGGTGACCATCATTTTGAGAAATGATGAAAATCTTATCAGATATATATGGCAATTAGTACGAGAGTAGATGCTACCTATGAATTAAAATCTTTGCCCTAAGTTTAGTTAACGTGATGGTGAAGTCTCGATGCTTAATTGATGCGATGAACTCAAACTCTGTGGGTAAGCCATTTAAACTGAAGAGGACCAAATCTTCTTTTAAAAGCTTGTCTCCAATAGCAATGTAACATCCCGTTACCTGCGAGAAGGTTAGAATTGTAAATATGAGTGACCAAAGAGAGCTTATAAAAGCATTTCATGCTCATGCATAATATGACATATACATACACATGAATAGTGAATTTTTCTGCACATGAAAATAATTGTGCATGCATTCATGAATAATTCCGGGTATAATTTGGATTGATTTGTGAATTTTTGATAATTATGAATGTTTTTACATTGGAAATTTTACGGGTTAGTGGAATTGTGATAATTTGAATTTTGATGAATTTAGAAAATTTTGGTATTTTTATGGATAATAGAAAAAAAGAAGAAGAAAAAGGGAATCAAAAGAATATTGGGGATAATTAGATTGTAAAGATGATAGTTGTATTGGAAAGATGAGAGCTAAATAGAGTTAGTTTCAATAGAAACTAAGTTAGAGTTTAGTCATTAAGAAAGTGACAAGTGTCACTTGGCTTTTAATTAAAAAGACCCTCCCTTGTTGTTCTTCCACGATGCTTTTAAATTAGAAGACTAAACAAGTGTTTTATTCTTGTTTTCCTCTCCTTCTTCGTGGTTTGCTCTCTTCTTCTCCTCCATTTTCAATTTTCTTCAATCACTTCTCACCACACCAACGTTGGAGCTTGTTCTTGCCTCCATTTACCACCATCATTTTGCTATCATCTTCTTCTTCTTTACATTGTCATTAAAGAACCCAACCCTACCACCTTTAGAAGATGAAGAACGTGGGATGCTTGGGAGCTAGGGTTGAGTGAGATTTTGAAGAGTTTGAAGCTAAACCAAGTAAGTTGTGTTAAAGGTCATGGGTATGGTTAAATTAAGCTAAAATGCTGAGTTTTGAGCTGAAACGTTCATGAATTTTTCTGTGTTTATCTAGGTAGATTTTGAAAAAATTGTCTCCATGAAAGTTTAGATCTTTCTTTTTTATTTCCATTGATATAAAGTATGAAATTTTTTCACTTTGGAGTTGAGAGATATGATATTTAGAAGTCTGTGGTTTTTCATGGGATGGGCATCCGGGACAGCTGCATTGGGTTGAATTTTAAACCCTTTTTGAGGTAAAATTTATTTTTGAGGTCTTCCTGGGAGTTATAGGTCTAGAAATCTTCTTCAAAATGGTTTTTGAATCACCTTAATCCGATATTTTTAGCAAAAGTTATGGAGGGTTGAAGTTGTGCTGTCGGTGGAAGAGAGGAAGAATGACTTTGCAGGTGCACTGGAGTGTCGTGATCGTGCGTGCAGGACCACCCGTAATGTCGCGGTCGTGCATGTGCACGATCGCGACTTCGTAAGACCACTGGATTGTCACGGTCGCGCACGCGCACGATCGCGACTTCCCTATTTGTCCAAAGAAGGTTGTTTTCTAAACATATTTTGATCTTTTTGTTATAACTTTTTCGTTAGACCTCCAAATGACCTAATTTTTGAAGCATTGGATTCCTAACACATTCCTCTATCTCTCTATAAAATTTTATAGCTTTTGGTTTTGATTTGGAAAAGATTAATTGAATCAAAGTGAGAGGATCGGTTGAAAGAGTATGAGTTGGATATTTTTACTGAACATGTTTCAGTATTTAGAAGATATCTTGATATGTAGAGCTAAAATTGAGATGATTTTTGATTTGGAGTAAATTAAAGAAATAGGGCTACAAATCATATGAAGAAGCTGAATCTTGATTCAGCCTCTAAGGTGTTCAATTTCTAGATGGAAGTTGTATATAGTAAATTGTTTTTGATTAAGAACAGTCCGAAAATGTTTGCGGTATATCTTCCACATTACTGAACCAAATTGAGTGATTTTGGTGTCAATGGAAAGATAAGACATAGGAGAACACTTTTTTAGAATAGAGTAGGACCAAATTATATCAGTGTCACTTTCTAATTGAATGTGAACAGTGGACCTGAAGGTCTGGAATTTTGGAGAATTTATAAGAAGAAATGAGAGTTTTGATGATGAGTGATCATGTAATGATGGAATAACATTAATGAGTAAATTGTTGGTATTAAAGTACCAAAGACATGTGTTTAATGGAGATGAAATGGTCCATATGATTAAAGTTGTGAGTCAAAAAGAAAAGTAAAGTATATCTAGTGGAAATGAACGAGAAATGAGTTGTTATGAAAAAAATTGATACGAAAAAAATGATAATGTGATAAAGTGGGAAATTTGATAATATAACCGGGATTATCATGAACATGCATCGTAAATATTCCATATACACGCATGTGCATAAATGAATGCTTAAAATTGTGCAAAATTATTAATGTGTGTGCAATGTGTGTATTGCATAAATAGGTTGTGCAGGTTAAAGTCCACATTCAGGCGTTTCCAGAAATTGGAAGCAAGTGCTAATCTGGAGCGTACTGTGAGTAGACCGAGATGGTCTCACTTTATTGGTTGTTATTTGAATTTTGTATTAATTGACTATTGAATTATTATATGAATGTAACTGATTGTGTTGGTTTCCGGACAAAAGGCCCAATGAATGTTATGTATGAATGAAATATTGAAGTGCTCATTGAATGTGAATTGGATGAACTAAGTGTACGTAATTAGATTGTTAAATATGTTCTGAAAGTGCATTTGCATGTAAATGAAAAGTGATACTCAACTCTAATGTTGAATGCCGGACTATGGTCCGATATGTGAAAGTGAGTGAATGGGAACATGCAAATGTGATTGATGCATTCATTGCATGAGTGTAAGAAAAATAATGGCCGTTGTGACCAGAGTAGCCAACGATCAGAGCTTAAAGCTCAACGAGTGAAAACGAGCTTCGAGCTCAAAAGTGAATCAGAGCCTCAAGCTCAACGTTTAATGAGCCCTGTATCCCCCAAGCGGATAAGGGAAAATTATTAATGAGCCCTATATGGGACAATTTAGGCACTCGGTCACAACAAAATAACAATGAAAAGTGGGTCTCATGTGCACGACATATGCATACTATGAGTGATTATATCTATTGAATATGAAGTGTGAAATGTTGTGAATGTGATTATGTGTTAAGTGAATGGGTGAGCCATCGATGATGGTCACTCATTGAGTTCACAAAACTCACCCAAAATTTGCAAATATTTTTCAAGATCAGAAGAATACCCCGTTAGGCCAACGAGAGTATACCTACAGCATTCAAGTAAGGGATAGAGGTCAGGATCAGTTCGCGTCTGCATTACATTTCTCTATTTTGTATTGAATTGTATATTCCACAACTTTTTGTATAAATTTGTATTCCGAAATGACTAAAGTGTTTTGTATAATGGCTATTGAAAATTTTGTTGATTGTATTGTGTTGATTGAAAATGTTTATGAAAGAAAGTAGGCCTGAATTGGTTGTGGATTTCTGCATATTGTGTTTGTTGTTTCAAAAAAAAAATTTATACCGATTTCTAAATGATTGAATGCTTTAGCACGCCACCCTTACGGGGCACGGACTCAGATATCACCCACGATGCCGGTTTCGGGTCTTGCAGGAGTGGGGTGCTACATAAGTGGTATCAGAGCCCAAAATTACTATCTTATATGGGCATTTTTGAAGTATGCGTCAAGCTGAATGCATTTTTGTCATGTATGAACATACAGCAGCAACTGATCCCTAGTCTGAGTTGCATTCATATGAGTCACACGCACTTCTTGTGGTTCTTCTTGTTCTTCTTCTTCTTGTACCTGTAAACAACTAGGAAAAGGAAATAAAATTCGGTTAGCGATAACATGAACAACATCACTTACCTTAGGAAGTTGCACATCCTCCATCCTTTCTCGAACTATAATCTCTTCCTCGTCTAACTCTGTTTGCTCTTCCTTCTTTGCCTTGAAAAATCGGCTTGGAAAAGGGGGCAGAATCACCATATTCTACAGATTGTTTTGCGTCATTTATGGTTGTTCAGATGTCTCTTTCGTTGCTTCTTCTTCTACCTCTCTTCTGGAAATTTTCAGATGTGATTCTTGCAATTCCTTACTACTCCGCAATGTGATAGCCTTCGTGCTTTCTTTGGGATTGATTTCCGGTTGTGTTGAAAAATTTCCAAAACTTTGTGCCTCCAATCAATTTATGACAATTACCGTTTGGCTTAATTGATTTTCCATATTTCTTTGTAGATTTTCCATATTTCTTTCTATATTTTCAATACTTGCTTCAGTATTCTGCTGAAACGTCAAAGTGTTAGTGGCCAAGGTTTGAACTATATCTTCCAAAGAAGTGTTGGATCCCGTTCCCGGAATCCAACTTTTAACAGCCCAAACCACCCGCTTGCAGATATTGTCCGCTTTGGGCCAAGGCCGTCGTGCCAAGCACCCTCATGGTTTTGCTTCCCGATGCCGCAGTGCATCTAGGAAGTTTTCCTACAGGACTTCCCAGGAGGTCACCCATCCTGGTACTGCTCTGGCCCTAGCACGCTTAACTTCGGAGTTCTGATGGGATCCGGTGCGTTTGGGCAGGGAAAACGCGTCTGCAAGGGAGAGGTATCCACACCCTTATAAGGAGTGCTTCGTTCCCCTCTCCAACCGATGTGGGATAGAGCCCATAGCCTTATGCTACCGAGATAGAGAATTGAGATCTTTTAATCCTCTTTGCATTGCTGCTTCTTTACACATTTCTTTTAGGTATAACCAAGTAAAGTGTATTTTTAGCATTACACCTATAATGTTACCTGGATGCTTCTTCCATCACTATCTGGTTCATTCATGTCTACAGATACAATATCCCAATCATCAGGAATTTGTAATTCCTTCATCATTGCTACTCTTGCAATATTTCCTTTTGGATTTTTAAAGTCTCTGGCATAATGTCCGATTTCTCCGTAAGTATAACATCTGCATTTGTGTGTTGGTGGTTTTCTTCTTTTAAAAATACGCACATATGTATCATGTGGTTTTCCTTTATAAGATCTTGCTTTCCTGAGACCGTATTTCTTATTTTCTTTGTAATATACCATAACTGTTGAGACCCGATCTTGAGACCGGACCCCAACCGGAAAACTCTCAACGGAAACAGAAACAAAGTGGCAGAAAGCAAAAACGAACGAGATCGAATTCGAAAGAACCGAACATAAACCGACCATGTATAACCCATCGGATCAACAAGCGAAAGAATCCGAAGGTTAAAGAAAGTAACTCGGATCAAAGGTAAAACGAAAACGAATCGAAGAATCGCTCCGACAAAGCGGACACAAAACGCGACACACATATCAAAAGTCAAAAAGCGGAAACTAAATCGGATCGAAGGTCATGAAGCGAAAACGAAGGAACGGAAGAAAAGAAAGCGCATCGAGCTGAAATCGACTGAAACGAATTTCCGACATTCACGAACAAAAACTTTAGAAATAAAATTAGCGTCGCGTTGCGTTGGAAACTCTAAGACTAATTCAATCCGAAATCAGTAAATTTTTTTTCACTTTTTCATTCTAATCATCCTTATTCAAACTTATACACATCAAAACCATTTGGAAACTTATTCTCAATCAAAACTCAATTCTTCTTAATTATACAAATTCTCACACTTTTTCTCTTTATTTCTTGATTTTTAACTCCATTAAAGCAATTTATTCACTAACAATTTCATTTAAACTTCAAACGCCATTTACCTCAATAACAAAAGCATTTTTCGCCTATCTTAATCTCATCTAACAATTCACATTCTTAATTTTCTCATTTCATGTCACTTGACACTTCAAAATTTCAAGAAAAGTTCGGGGTCCAACAAGACATCTTTACTAAAGCTGTGACAAGTCAGATTTTCTTGAAGTTTTGTGACAAGTTGGGAATGTGGGATTGTAAGAAGAACTTTTTATTTTTGTTAAAAACTTACAGAAATTATATGACTGTATATATATATGAAAAAAAAGGGCAATTGCGCCAACCAATCATCTGTACATAATATTCCTTTTTCTTGTTGTAATAGAATTCTATTTTTGGCAAGATGTAGAACACTCGAGAATTTTCACTGCTTCTGGAATGTTCTTGTATTTGGGTTTGTGATGCTCACTATTCTTTTTATGCAGGCTTGTATACTTCTTACTATCTCTCACATCCCCTCTCAAACTTAACTCCTGTGAAGATAAGAGATTGAGTTTTGTATAGAGAGATGAATGTCTTAATGCAGCCATTAGTTTTGTAAACAAATCTACTAGCTGATCATCAGAGGTGACATACTTGACTTCAATGACTCCATCTGTAATTTTATCCCGCAAGAAGTGCACATCAATTTCGATATGCTTTGTTCGTGCATGGAAGACAGGATTTTGTGCGAGAGCTCGAGCACCATTGTTATCACACCACAAGGTGGGCCTATGTGAAGGAGAGAATCCAATTTCTTGAAGAAAAGAAGTCAACCATATTACTTCCGCTGATAATTGTGATAATGCGTGATATTTTGCTTCTGTACTGTATTTAGCTACCACCTGTTGTTTCTTACAGCTCCAGTAGATTAGATTCCCCCCCCCCCCAAAAGACGCATCCTCCAGAAGTCAACTTCCGATCATCAATGGAGCTTGCCCAATCAGAGTCACAGTAGGCATTGATTTGGAAAGGAAGGTGTGAAGGTTTAAACATCAATCCATAGTCAGTTGTGCCACGTAAGTAACGTAGAACCTTTTTTAGAGCAATCCAATGGGGCTGAAGAAGATGAGCTTGAAATTGACTTAATTTATTAACTGTTTAACAAATGTCAGGACGAGTGTGACACAGATATTGAAGGCCTCCAAGAAGACTTCGATACAAAGATGGATTATCAAATGGAGCTCCATCATAAAGAGAAAGTTTCACACTTGGGGAGATGGGAGTGGAGCATGGCTTTAAGGTTGCTTTGACAAGTAAGTCTTTCACATACTTCTTTTGTGAGAGAAAGAGACCTGTTGATGATCTGTTTACCTCAAAACCTAAAAAATAGTGAATAGGACCCAATGTCTTTAAGGCAAATTGGTTGTGTAGTTTCTGAATAACAGTTTGAATCATATCAGAATGATTTCCAATAACCAAAATATCATCAATGTACACAAGCTGCAGAGTGAGGAGCCCATGTTGATTGAAGTAAAAAAGTGAAGTGTCACTTATAGAATTCTAGAAACCCCATCTGTTTAGAGCAAGCTTGAGAGTATGAAACCAAGTTCGTGGAGCTTGTTTTAATCCATATAGAGCCTTAGTGAGTTTGCACATATAGGATGGATACTGCTGATTGACAAAACCTTGTGGTTGATTTACGTAAACTTCATCTTGTAAAGCACCATTCAAAAATGCGTTGTTCACATCAATTTGTTGAATATCCGAACCAAAAGAGACAGCAAGTGATATAATGAACTTTATAGATGATGCTTTAACAACTGAGGAATAGGTTTCATTGAAATCAATCCCTGGATTCTGATTGAACCCCTTTGTAACAGGCCTAGCTTTGTGTTTTGCTATGGAGCCACCGGGATTATATTTCACATGAAATACCCACTTTGTTCCCAAAACATTGAAATTGGGCTAACTTGGTTCCAACTTCTAGGTTTGGTTTTTATGTAATGCTTGTATTTCTTCTTCCATAGCCATTTGCCATGTAGGATCTAATAATGCTTCTTTTACTGTGGTTGGTGCGGGTTGTGGGGATGTTATACCTACTGAGTAAACTTTGGGTTTTGAAATACCAACCTTTAATCTGGTGATCATAGGATGAGTGTTTAGTGTTGGATGAGTGTGGAGTGTAGGATGAGTGTGAACAAGAGGAGGAGTGTTTAGAGAGGAAGCAAAGAGAGAAGAATTTATTGATGATGAATGTGTTCTGAGTCATTCCCAAGGGACTGTTGCTGAGGTAGAGAAGCAGAGGGAGGAACCTACACAAGTCGTAAGATAGAAAGAGAAGTGTAGAATAAGATGTATGAGTTTGTGTTGATGTTTGGTTAGCTGGAAAGAGAACAGGAAAAGGATATCCCGCTTCATTAAAAATAACATAGCGAAAGATAAAGATTTTTCCATTGCTGTTAAGAATAACCTTTATGAATATCGCTATAGCCAATAAACACAAATTTAATGGTATGATAATTGAGCTTGTGAGAAGAATAATATCGTAAATATGGATAACAACTGCAACAAAAAGCCTTTAAATATGTGTAATTAGGTTTCTTTTGATATAGCTTTTGAAATGGTGAAATATTTTGTAGTACTGGACTAGGCAAAAAATTGATAAGGAAGGTTGTAGTTGAGAAGGCTTCAAGCCAAAAACTTAGTCATCTTGGCGTGGGCTAGGAGGGTAAGACCCATTTCTGTCACATGTCTGTGTTTTCGTTTAGAAACACCGTTTTGTTAGCATGTGTGAGGGCATGAAAAACGAGGTAGAATACCGTGCTAAGCAAGAAATGGAAGAAAAGCTTTGCATTCACCTCCATTATCTGTTTGAAAGCCTTTAATTGGTAAGTTAAATTGTTTTTCAACTTGAGTTTTAAAGGTTATAAATGTCGAAAGAGCATCAGATTTTAGTTTGAGAGGATAAAGCCATAAAAACGAGAAAAACCATCTATAAAGAGAATATAATATCGATGCCCTACGGATGATAAGTATGATGAAGGGCCCCAAATATCTGAATATATAATCTCTAGAGGTTTAGTGACAGATATAGAATGAGATGCAAATGATAGTTGATGAAGTTTACCAAGTTTACATGAATCACAAAACTTGATTAATAAAGACTGAAATTTAAAACCCAGTGACTTAGAGAGAGATGACAGCACTACATTGGAAGGATGTCCGAGTCTAGCAAGCCATTGATTAGGAGTTACTGAAGCAGTGAAAAGAGAAGAAAATGCAAAACTAGGAGAAGATGATTTTTGTAGAGAAGGGCGTTGAGATGTAGAGTTAAAACTATAAAGGCCATCCCTCATGATTCCCTGCACCAGCACCATCCCTGTAGCTTTGCCCTTGAAAACACAAGTATCATTAATTCAATTGTTATATTATTATCCTTGGTTAACTGGGAAATACTAAGTAGAGTTTTGGTAATTGAGGGAACATGTAACATGTGATTGAGTTTAAGAGAATGGTTGTGAGGTTGTAAATGAAGCGTAATAGAGCCAACATGAGCAATAGGCAGAAGAGTACCATTACCAACAGCCAGTTGTTCTTTTCCATCAAAATTTGTACTAGTGGTGAGATTCTAAGCATCTGGAGTAATATGATTCGTTGCACCACTATCAATATACCATGGGCCATTAGAAGGAATCTATGGAGGCTGAGTCTGATGATGAGCCATATAGGTTTGTGGTGGAGCAAAAGGTCCAGTAGGTTGAGAAGTAGCAGGATAGTAGTTGTAAAATGTATTATTGGGAGCAGGAGGTCTCTAGGTAGATTGATTTCCTTGCCAGTGATAGTTAAAGCGTTTGTTACATTGCAGAACATGGTGGTTTGGTTTTTACAGATTTGGCAGAAAAAACAACCTTTACCTCCTCGACCACGACCTCCATGACCACCTCTAAAGCTAGATCGACCACCATTTGGAGTAGGAGGGTGGGGTTGACCAAATATTGAGCATATTGAGCGGATGGCGTGATGCAAGTGGGAGTAGGGAGTATATCAGAGGTTTGAACCGGTGGATTTAGTTGATCAAGATGATTTTCATCCATCATTAATGCATAATGTGTATCTTGAAGAGTTGAAAGTGATGCAGTTTTTGTTAGTAAAACCACAACAGCGTCATATTCATGGCCAAGTCCACTTAACGCACTCAGAATCAATTCTTGCTCAAAGACTTTGTGACCAACAATAAGCAGAGAATCATCGATCGTCTTAATTTACTGACAATAGTCTGAAATAGATAACGAACCTTTCTTAAGAGATGATAGTTGTTGTTTTAATTGTAGGACCCTCACTATGGAAGTCTACCCATATAGCTTCTCAAGGAGCTGCCATGTCTCATGTGATGTAGTGCAGTGATTCACGAGACCAATAACTTCCTCACCAATGGTAGAGAAAAGCCAACACAACAATAATTGATCAGATTTTCGCCAAACACAATATGCAGAGTTGGGAGTGAGAGATGCAGAAGAATCAGAAATGAACTGATCTGGAATTATGTAAGTTGATGAGATGTAATCTTCTAGCTATAAGGCTCTTATAG
Organism: Erythroxylum squamatum; assembly: GCA_025629845.1. Classification (NCBI taxonomy): domain Eukaryota; kingdom Viridiplantae; phylum Streptophyta; class Magnoliopsida; order Malpighiales; family Erythroxylaceae; genus Erythroxylum; species Erythroxylum squamatum. The sequence continues at coordinate 11,201 of JAOTBA010033181.1, forward strand.
CAGTTATGACTTGTGCTTTCCCATTCACATAGTTTTTCCAATCAAGCTTGATAGGGAGATCACATAGATTTTCCGATCAAGCTTGATAGGGAGATTGAAATTCAATGTTTTGGCTAATGTAGAAAATTTAATTCTTCTTCTTCTTCAACTGCTCTGATACCATGTAAGAAGAACTTTTTATTTTTGTTAAAAACTTACAGAGATTACTTGATTGTATATATATACATAATAAAAACAAAAGGGCAATTGCTGCAACCAATCATCTGTATATAATATTCCTTTTTGTTGTTGTAACAGAATTCTGTTTTTGGCAAGATATAGAACACTCGAGAATTTTCACTGCTTCTGGAATGTACTTATATTTTGGTTTGTGATGCTCACTGTTCTTTTTATCTGAGCCCGTATACTTCTTACTATCTCTCACAGGGATATCCACTCAGCAACTTGAGGGGGAGTGTTGAGTTTACCATTATTAGAATTGATTTGATTTCTTTGTATTTATAGAATGTATATCTTTAGAATATTATTTGTACATGATTTTTGTAATTACTTGATTGTTTCCTATTTTGTTAGGTAGTGATGGACTTTTTTAGTCCCTCTTTTCCTCCCGTAAGAAATCAGTGTGTGAATTAATGAAAATAGAGTGAAATTCTTGAATTCAAGTGAAGTTTTGTAAATACAAAAAATTTAAAGATTAAAATTTATAAAAAAAACTAATCTAAGGATGAAGCATATGCCTGCCGCCTGTCACACAGACATATAGCTAAACTTAAACACTAACTTACGCATCTCTCTCTATCTGTCGACTCTCTCATCTCCTGCCCCCCATCGTTTGCTTTTGCTCTGTCCATCCTGTTGGTTCTCCATCGCTGCTGCTTCTTTGCCGATACTGAGTATCTTCTCCGTTGTTGTTGCTGCTCTGTGCCCCTGTCGCTACGTCATCATCCATCACTGCTTCTATCATTGTATCTTCGTCTGGCACTACTTCTTTTCATGTCGTTTGCTACATTTTCTTTAACTATTCTGCTTTGGGTTTCACAAGCCGTCAAAGTCAAGATTGATGATGGTGATATTCAATGATGCAGAAAGCATCTTTTTTTAAATGCTTGTTAAAAGATGTGGCTTTTGGTTTCTGCATAGAGATTAGAGAATAGAGAAGCTTGTAGACACTTGGTGGCTTTTTAATTTTGTAGCTTGACCCTTCAATGCTTGATAGAATAAATTATGGTGGGTCACTGATAATTTGAGTGAATTGTGAAATTTGTAATTTTTTATCAATTGCAAGTTTATAACCGAGATTAATTAGTTATGTCAAAATGTAAAGTGAGCTAATTAATTATTATTAATTAAATATGTTCCCACTTTAACATGTAAAAGCTAATTAGTTATTATTAATTAAATATGTTCCTACTTTAACATGTAAGATTATCTAGTTATAGAATTTAGAAATAAATCAATAATTAAATTTTAATTTTGTGAATATTAACTATCTTCTCGAGAATAATATCTAAATTATATAAATTAGTGTAAATTCTTATATCGTTATATCTAAACTTTCAAATTTATTTAACTAATTTCCTAAATCAATTAATATTGCACTAAATTAAAATGATTCATTTGTAATAAAGCTTAAGGATTATTTATACATGCATGTGTGTTCATTCTTTATTATTTATACAGAAAAACTAGAAAGAATGATATTTAATGAAAAGTTAGAAAGTTATAATATTGATAAAAAGTTAGAAAGTTGTGAATTTATGGTTGAATTATATAATCATACATAATGTGTTATAAATTTATGGTTGAATTATGTAATCACACAAAAAATAAGTTATAAATGTGATTTTATAGTTGAATTATGCAATCACATTTAATGAATTATAGTTGTGATTTTTCGGATGAGTTATGCAATCACACAAAATAGGTTGTAGTTATGAGTTTATAGTTGAATTACATAATCACACAAATTGGGTTATAGTTGTGAGTTTATAATTAAATTATGTAATCACACAAAATGGATTATAGTTATAAAAATGCAGCAATCATTTATATAAGTTCCTAAAGTTCACTTACATTTCTATATCATATGATTGTTAAGAAGTGTTGTTGCTCTATTTCTTCTTGTTATTTTACATAATTTATTTCACATTTTTCATATCACTAGTAGTTGGTAATAATGATTCTTGGGGTATTTACTTTCAATATAAGATGTATATATATTTTTAAAGCTCAAGTTATGTATACATTTTTAGAATCTAAGCTGTGCTTTTATGTTTAATTTGAGTTTAGCAATACAGATTTGTTTATAATAGTTGATAATAAAGTTATTAATTTAATTTGACATACATCATTTATTTTTATATATAAACGGAGAAAAGTACGAGTACTCTTAATAATTTAGCCTCTTCGGTGACTACTGATCTAGTCTGCCCGTATATTTGTTGGAAGAAATGAGTATTACATCCTTCAGGGGCCTGAGGCCTTTTGGGGATGTTAAGAGAAAAGTGTCTTCTCCACCTCCCTTACCCTAAATGGTTGAATTAGACTTTCTGCCAAGTCACTAAGGATTTGGAAGTAAACAATGCTTTTCAATCCTTTTATAGTGGATGTAGCCTCGGAGCTTGATCCAATAGTATTTAGGAAAAATTTGTAGGCTTCTCCATGCAATTCTTCTTTTCTTGTAGGAAGTACGTCATTCTCATCCTCCAAGGATGTTATCATATTGTTGTTCCTTCTTTTCGGTATGGCCTTGGAAGAATTTTGTACTCTTATCCCCGTCCTTCAAATAGATTGCTCTAGCTATTTATTTCAGTATGGAATTGTTGATCTTCAACAGTCTAGTATAGGCTAAGGTAACAACTTCCCTGCTCCTTAGTTGCTTACTTTTTAGGGTAATTATATAGCTCACCTTGAGCTTTTTTTTCAAATTTCTTTTAGCCTCCAATACCGCATTATAGGTATTATTCCTATAGGATTTGTGTAGCTACTTTAACTCCCCTTTGACAATCTCCATCTTTCTCATACATTTGTACATACTAGTGACTGTCACTTTGTCATTCACTCCCTTGTCAATAGCTATATTATATCCTTCTAACCCGATCAAGTAATTGTTAAATCTAAAAGAAAAACATCTTCTTTTCTTGTTCGAATATATTTTGAACTAGTATTGGACAATGTTCTAATAGGAGATTTCTATTAAAGGAAGCTTTGCTCTTTGGAATCCCAGCATCTAATCTCCATTAACCATAGCCTAATCAAGCTTTTTCCTAATTAAGCAATGGTATTATTGCTTGTTCCATATGAATAGTTAGCCCTCCATCTTTAAATTCGTTATATTTATATGTAAAATATGTGAAAAGTAATATTAATATAAATAAATAGATTGTTGCCATTTTAAATTTCTATTATTATGATTTTTGAAGACCTGATTGATGTAAAATTAAAAATTATAATATGACATATTGAAAAACTATTTTGCAATTATAAAATTTTAGGGACTATTTTATAATTTTTTAAAATTACCCAAAATGGTACCTAATATTGATTTAAACTAGTATGATACCATACTATAAGTAAATCTGGTATTAGTATTAGTATGGTATTCATAACATTTTTTTGATTGAAAATAAAACTGGTATTTTTAGTTGGATCATGTAAAAATTGCATGTTTTTAAGTACCTTTAGCTAAGTATTATAATTTAGTTTTAGTAGTTCTATTTGTAATAGAAAAAGAAGCAACAATGACAGTTTTATATTCAAGCTAATCATTGTTGAGTTTAGAATTGGATAGAAAATGTAGGGATTGGTTTGATTGAAAATAAAAAATGATATTTTTACATGGATCATAGATAAATTTCATATTTATAAATACTTTTGGACGAATATTAAAATGTAGTTTTATTTGTAATAGAAAAAGAAACAACTAAGAAGCAGTTTTATATTCAAGCTAATCATTATTGAGTTTAATGCGGTGAAAAGCCTCATTCTTTTTTGATAATTCATCAATACTAAAAGAATTGGTCAAATTTTCTACGCTTTTCTACATAAAATTTTAAGTATGCATATATCAACCAAATTAAATAATAAATACAATTTTTTTTGGCATTAGCAAATATATATCACTAAAACAGTAAAAAAAAGTTTTGAATTATTTCTTATGTTTGCTGATTTTTTCTCGTTTAAATTTAGATTACGGGTAAGAAATAAGAAAAGAAAAGAAAAGATAAGGTAAAACAAAGGGACAAATAGTTGAAAAAGGATTAATGAGGGACAACCATATTTAGCTATGCCCCGAACGAAAGTTTTGATTCGACGTTGTGTGAATTTAAAGGTAAACGTGCTAAGCCAAGGGCATTTCAAAGTTGAGAGTTGGAAATTATTACGTGGGTAGCCTACCAATTCATCCATTTGGAGTCAGAACTTCGGTTTGCACAAATTGGGATGACAAGTGATGAAAGAAAAATGAAATTTTATCAATACAATACCTTAATTAAAACCAAACCATGAAAAATTAACTAAAAAGTAAAATTTAAAAATAAAAAATCAAATTATAATAAAAATGATACTAAGGGATGGAAATAGTCCTCATCAAGTGCTGTCAACGTTTTGTACGATACGTGAGCCGTAGATTTTTGTTATCCCCTCCTTGCAAGCATTTTATGATTCTATTCCTAAGAAGAAGAAACTGAACTAGGATGCATATCAAGCAGTGTTGGATCAATGATGGTTGACAAATTAAATCCTACTTATGTTTTAATAATAATAAAATGTATAGAATTGGTTAAGAAATTATTTCAGGTATTTTAGACTGACTTGAGGATTAATGCAAATAAAGATAATAATAATCTCCAATGTGCAAAAGATGGTTATCGTGAAGATTATGGATAGTGATTTCAAAGATTGAAGTTTATCTGGAATATATTCGTTGAAGCACACACAAGTCGACTT
>JAOTBA010033189.1:0-16146 GCA_025629845.1 Erythroxylum squamatum
TATAATATAATAAGTAAATTAATTATATCAAAATAAACATTAATTTAAAATGACAAAATCAAATACTGTTTGAAAAAATGTAACCATCCAAATGATAGATTAAACTATCTTTAAAAAAAAATTTCTTACCCGTTTCAATTTTAATTAAATGCACCGGACATTTTTACTGCGCATTTGCGCAGACTTAACCTGCTAGTAATAGACATATAGCACGCGTTGGTTATCTTGCTAAATTATTTAATAGATTTATAAACGTTATTTATAAAATAATATATGCACCCGATCACGTTGTCATTTACTTACTAGTTATAACGGTTAGCAAAGTAGTTGATGGCTATGAGAAAGTAGCACCTACTACTAGTACAAGGTGTTTGGTGCTTCTATTTCCTCGAAAGTTGACAAAGCAGAAAAATTGTCACTCATTTTCAACCTCTGATCAACAACAAAGTTATCTTTTCAACTCTAGTTGGGATTAAATGAAAACAACTCAACTAAAGCAATGACATGAGCAACGATTGGAGAAAAAAACAGTTTGATCGTTAATATCAATCACAAGGAACTAAGTATGCTGCGTATGATGCAATAGTCAAAATTATTATTTGAACAATCATAATCTGTCGTCCTTTAGACGGTGACGTTCACCAACAACTTCATAGATTTTTTATTTGCGATCTGCCTGCTAGCTGTTGGCTTAAGATTCAAGTCTTGACAGTCTTAGACGTTTGGTGTAACGTTCCTGCAAATTCTAAAAAGAGCACTTGGATAATGATTACTTGAATCGCTATTAAATTAATTCCAACTTTGGTTAGTTTAGTAATTTGAAACAAATTAACCTATATTCCCGGCCGAAACATTTTGAGTATAAACAAGAAGAAGAGTGTGCATACGCATTTACGGCATCTCCACAATTTTCTGTGTTGAATTACTGACTTATCCAAATACTATTGACTGAAGCAAACGTCAGCGATTTGAAAGGTTTTGGAAGCTACGATTCCAACAAATGTACAAGTCCTGGCTCCTCAAAGAACTGCTAAATTAGCTAATGTCTTCTCTGAAGCGGCTTCGCATCTTTGATTAGACACGTACAAAAATTAAACATGGGAAGGTGCTTATCTTTCTAGTAATAATCAGGAAAGATAGATCAAGCAAAATGGACTTGGTGACCAAGATAACCGAGTCTATTTCTACGGCCACCAGTACTAGCAGCTGCAAGAACACAATCCTTATCACTTTCATCGTTTCCTCTATTATTGTATGCACGAAGTTTTTATGGCCCAGTAATAATCGCCTTCGCTCTTTCACCTTCAGACCAAAACATAGAAAGATTATTGACGATTATGCCCCCTACTGCACGGTTTGCCTTCAGGAGGCTGTAGATGGCGAAAAGCTGAGGAAACTCCCCAGATGCAACCATTGCTTCCATGTCGGGTGCATTGACCAGTGGTTCCAAACTCATTCCACTTGTCCTCTATGCAGAAACCAGGTTTTTGCTCTTCATCAACGACATATACATGGACAAGGTAGGGGGTTCTTTTTCTGTTCTCTTGCACTTGCACAGCTTCTACTTAGGAAATTGGGTACTTCTGTTAGCTTTGGAGTTTCCTTGTCTATCGGTGAAAACTGAAAGCTCAAGGTCCTTTTTGTAGTGCTTGATTATGATTTCCAATGGTCCCGACGACGGCGAAAAGAAAAAGATTTGTAGAAGCTCAGCTTTTGGTACTTAATTAATTTCCATTTCATATAGTAGCTGGCTTAATTATTATCTAATTCTTTTTACCGTGTACAGTACGAGCTTAGCTTTCCTTTTCTTCTTAACGTCTTGCTTTTTGGCAGAAGCAAAAAAAATCTGTTTAAGCAAACGGAACCAGGTACTTAACCAGACCAACAATCTAGATCTCAATAGAAACACTACTTTTTAAGCTGAAGCAATCCAGTGCATACAAAATTTTCTTCAATTTTTCTGTGTGGATATTTATAATTGATCTCCTTAGTTTATCTGTTTAATTCATGCACTCCTCCGTTGATTGAACACTTAAATTTGCAACTACTGTCCCTTTTGTTGATTTAGAGCTCAGTGTCATATAGAGAGGAGGCGGATCTTACTTCTTGTCTTATATGAGATGAGGCCCCTCCTCACAATTAGCAAGCTCGCTTCCCATTTTGTAGCCTTTGTAATTAATTATTAAAATTAAACACATCAGGATGTTTGAATATATACCAATCTTTGCTTAATTTATGCCCCACCTCCAAACATACATAGCCCTAACAACAATAAACAAAAAAACTATAAGATCGATAAAATGATTGCGTAGGGACTTTTGAATATATTTATTTCGAATCAAAACATTTATTGAAATTGAATAAACAGACTTGCATCAATATACTACAAATTAAATAAATTTTAATCGAACCCTAATTAAAGCGACAACTGGGACGGGATGCGTATCGATCAAGTGGCCGGCATTAGTTAAAGGACGTACGGAATCTATGTCGAAGAGTAGCTTCCCATACTTTTGCAACGTTGAAGATGTTTTGGCCACATTCGTACCCTTCCAAGGCATGCAATATTCCAGCTGTACGCCAAGCACTTATCACTCTTCTTGGCAACCAATGCTGTTCCACATTCAGCAAAGCATAATTGCCTATCGTTATGGCCAATATACAAATGACCAATTCAATAGCAAGTTTGATTATTAAAAGAGGAAATTAAGAGGAAATTTTCGCGTTAATCAACAGGAAAAATAGTTGAGTAGTTGAGGGAGGATTAGGTTATTAATTGATAAAGCAAACACACGCGAGAGGGAAGTGAATTGTTTGAGACTTAGAAAAAATTTCATAAATTACTTTCAATTCGTATAAAGACAGGGACTTATTAAAAATTAAAACAATAGGAGTCTTTCAGACAATAGTAGCCTGTTAAACGACAGGAGTCTATTAAAGTATGAGTCATATTGGAACAATAAAAAGAAGACGTCTGTTAAATTGAAAGGAACCGTCAGCAAATCGAAAATAAAAGGATCCTATTATAAAAGTGAAGGAACCTCTTGCTGAAATGAACACACACATTACAATGTAAAAATATAAAAGATAAGGAGAGAGAGAAGAAGGATACAGTCGATTTATACTAGTTTGACTTATAAATCAAGCTTACTTCTAGTCCCCAAGTATTCAACTTGAGTGTTTCACTATAAAATTAAGTAGTAACTTGACGAGCCTCTCAAAGCTCACAAGTTAATATTTTTCAAGGTTCTTCAACCTTTCACACTAGTAGTATTTCACTAGCCCCTACAAGCTTTCAAATGATAATGAAGTTTGCTCGATATGAGCTTCAACAATCTATCTCAACAGAATTTCGCTTTTTAACGCACAATAGAATTTTTACAAAGACATCACTTTCAGGAATGTATATGCTTTTGACAATATAGCTTCGTAAGCTTCTGTATCGTTTCGTTCTTATTCACTGTTAAGTTGTCAATTTGTGCTTATTTTGTATTTAATTTTATTTAATGTGTTGAAATTATTATTCAAAATTAATGGAATTGTCTTATAATTGTTCTTAGATGATTTTCAACACCTTAGAGAAGAAATTGAATGAAAAAGATGCAAAAGAAACGAAGAAAATCCGAAATTCCAGGTTGGCAACAGATTCAGTGACTAAGCGTGAGCACGTGTAAGGATGGAAAAAATCTGCAGAATTTGTTTTCAAATTTAAATCTAATTCGTTTGAGATTTTCATAATCTTTTAAGATCAGATTGATGGAGATTCACAATCTGAACACATGGGAGACGTGATCTACAAGAGATGATGGAAAAGGAAGGGATCGGGAGGCATTAAAAGTGGAAAAACGTTACTGCTCACGCAGCATAGTTTTAGGATATGTTTACCTTTTTCTGCAACTTTTTGAGGAGGATAGTTTTCGTTTTTCTTAGTAGAATTTTCTTCTATTTTTTTAGTCAACCACTTTAGGAGTAGCTTTTACATTTTTCTGCAGTTTTTCTTCTAGTTTTATGTCAACCTTAGTGAGGTTTTCGAATTTCTACAGTATTTTTCCTTTAATTCAGTTTATGTTTCTGCACTTTTCTTCTAAGTATTTTCAGATTCTTTAAGAAAAGACCAGGGATGGAGACTATGTGTTTTGTTATTTCTTTTATTTTCAATTCCATTATGAGTAGCTAAATTTCTTTTCTTGGTTGAGGGAAATGATGTTATCCACTATTATGTGTGAGATGTTTCAATAAAGTTTGTGTTGTTGATGAACATTGAATATCTTTTGAATTACTTTTTCTAATTGAATTGATTGATTTCTAGGTGCACAACTCGAGATTGATTCGTTCAATAGCTAGATTAATGAAATATGGCGTTCAATTTTGTTAATCACAAGTAGCAATTAAGATTACCTTCTTTACGTTAAAGTCGAAAATTCTAAGAAGATATTCGTCTTAATTAATTACATGTTGTACATGAATTATCTAGTTCATTGGTTTCTTAGTTCTTAAACTCTTAGTCAATTGAACCTACGATCATATCTAGGTTGTTGATTAATAAGAATGCTTAGAATACATGTTTTTATTCATTTACACTTAGAGAAAATATACCCCAATGAATGTTTACTGATGAATTGAATTTTATATCAAGGATCCATTTTAGTGTGATAACATCGGTGACCCGAAACCAAGGTTGATCTTTTAAATTTTCAGATCCAATTATTTTTGTTAATTTTTTATTTTTGTTATTTCTAATTTCTTAAATTACGTGAACCAAACCCCCTATTTGTTTTAGTTTTAAACTTGCTAGCCTTTACCATTAAAAAATTCCTCGTGGGAATGATCCTTACTTTCCACTATTACATTATTTTGTATTGACGGAAGTTGGTTTCTTTTTAAATTTGGTTGCAGGCGACAACAGTACCATTCACAGTTGCATTGGCTCTTCCTTAAATAGACAATTTCTTTAACTAGTCGTTGCTTCATCTTGCATCCTTAGTCAACTGGATTGGAATAACTTTTATGTCATTTTTGCCAAAAAACCTTCCAGTAATCATGTGGCTAATATACGTCCTTCATAATTAGTAGGATCCTTTTGGATAAACCATTTATAATAAGGTAAGCTCATAATGAAGGTTCTTACAATAAAGAAAGCGTATTTCTTATGATTTTATTTCTTTTTTAGAATAAGACCGTTAATTATACAAGGAAATAAATCCAATTTGAAATTTGAAATATTATACAATTATCATCAAAATCGTTAATTATAATCCTTGACTAACAATCTCCCTTTTTTATGATGACAAGCAATAATAGATATATTTTTCAAAATTCAAAAATATAGTAGATGATTTCGAAAGATACCTGGGACTTTTATGTATTCAGACATAATTAAAAGGAGCCTGTCTCTTAAGAAAGGAACCTATTATTTATATATTATAGATTTTCACAAGCTCAACAGCATAATCAATCACAAATATAATTAACAACATCGAGAAATCATATCATATATATATGCAAAAATATACAAAATATATCCACAAAACTCTCCCCTTTTGTCATTATCAAAAATATAATAAAGGAGGGAGGAAGTGAAATAAAATAAATGAAATAGAGGGAAAGAGTAAATACTGTATCAAACAAAATCATTAGTATAAATAAGCCAAGTAGAAAGCAAATAGCAACATACTTATTTAAGAGATTCAAGGATTCTTCTGATTAGAATTTGCATGTCAAGAAGTTGATTCTGCATGTCATCTATTTGTTCTTGATTGGCTTGAATATTCTTCAGCTGTTATTGAAGATTTGCGCTATTTTCATCTTGAGTAGGAATATTAGCTCATTGATCTGGAGAAGAGCCTAGGATTTTTGCTTCTCTTTCAAATTTCTTTTCCACCCAGACATTGTTTTGCAATTTGTATCCGAACTGGTAGGGAAAGGAATGGTGAAACTTAACCGGTGCATACCAACTTAGATTTGCAAAAGCTACTCCATAATAGTGGAAAATCTTGGTGAGTAACATCATATATAATAGACAACCAGTGGTATTCTTATGATTCCCTTTATACATCATAAACCTTAAGATCATTGTAGGGAGATTCATTCTGTTTCATTTCAGTAAATTGTACACTACATAAGTGTCTAGCAAACTGCGCCTTTCAAAAAAAAACTACTCCTGGGGAAAATAGAAGTAGCTGATAACGATGTAAGGCAACTTGGTAGTAAGCCAAATTGCCTGCTCCAGGGTCTCCCATCTTGGTTATTTTCAGCATTAAGGCAGATGGATTTAATAACTTCTCCCAAATCTAAATCATCGACATCTCATTTATAACAAGCAAAATAAGTTCTCCCTATAGGAACTATGTCTAGTATATCTCCTAAAATCTCTTCAAAAATTAAAATCTCAATTTCACATACTCATGAAACAATGGCTGGCTTTCCATCAATTATTTCCTTTCTCATGTGTGTGTATAATGCCCTGACTAGCTCATCACATACTGTCTCGTCTAATTTTAGGAAATTTTCCTAACCAATTGCAACAAAGTAAGGAGAGATAGGTATACCTATGTTATCAAACATCATGGGAGGCAAGACTCTCAAAGCAACCACCTTTCTTTTCTTGTACTGCATTTTATAGCGAACTTTTGCTTCCGCTGATTGAAACATCTTTGGTGGTATTGATGTCTTTCCGTTTTGTTCAGCTATTTTTATCTTCTTTGCTCTATTTTCTTTAGGAATCATCTTTTCATGAAACAACTCATTTCTATTAATAAAGTCCTTGATAGTTTCTTCAGTCACATGTGCTTTTCCTTTCTTTATTTCTTCCATTTTCTTTTTCTAAATTCTTCTCATCTTCCTTTTCAGCATCATTGGTTTCTTTTTGTTCAGAAAATTTCTCAACTCGCTTTGCAAGACTTAATCTGGTTTGTGATTGTCTGATCAACTGAGCAAGTTTTTCATCTGAATCGTCATTGTTTATAACCAAGTGTACTTCTGATACTTGGGGTTCAGTAACATGTGCTTCACTATGACTATAAGTAGAAGTTGGAGTTTAATTTTGTCCTTTTGATCTGGTTCATGCCATTATAAGAGAGATGAATGAGGTTTAGGAGTTTTGAGATTAAACCAGAAAGTTGGAATGTAAAGTGTTAAAAGCGGCGCTTCGAAGAACAATATGGGTGAGTAGAGGAGAGACGTCTGTTTTTAGTATACTAAGCATTTCTTAAGTGTTTATCTTGTGTGAAGATGAACGATTGTATGCTAATACAGGAATTGTGATTGTTTGCGTATCTTCTAAGAGATCCGTACTGCCACTTGTCAGAACTTTTTGCTTGTCTTTAAAAAGGTTTAAACGATGCCATTAATGACTCCATTTTTACCTGTCACTTAGAAGTTAACCCGAGAGAAGCCTTAAAAAGAAGAGGAGCCTTCTAAAACAAATGGTCCTTTTAAATTCTAAGGGCTTACCAAACCAAGAGAGAGTTTATAAGGAAACAGAATAGAAGAAGCCTACTGAGACAAGTAGCAGAGAATATTCGTGCAGAAATAATATCAGAGAGTTTGCACATACCAAGCTCTTTTCTTAACACACAAAATATATCTTCAGAGAGTGACTTGGTGAAAATTTCAGCTACTTAACTCTCTGTATAGATCAATGGTTCCTTATAAAATATAATCTCTAAGGAAATGATGTTTGATTTCTATATGCTTAGTTCTAGAATGATGAACAGGATTTTAAAAAAGATTTATAGCACTTGCATTATCACATAATATAGGAATATGAGAAAAGTTCAAAGAAAAATCCTGTAGTTAATGCTTCATCCATAAGATTTGAGCATAACAGCTAGTAGCTGCTATATATTCCACTTCAGTCATCAAAATCGTGTGCATTTTTGCTTCTTGCAGGACCAAGATACTAGAAATCATCCAAGAAATTGATAGTGACCATTTGTTCTTTTTTGATCAACTTTGTCACCTACATAATCTGCATCGCAATAGCCCACAATGTCAAATGAATCAATTTTTAGATACCATAGTCCAAAATCCATGGTTCTATGGAGATACTGAAAGATTCTTTTGACTATTTAAAAGTGACTTTCTTTTGGATTTGATTGAAAACGTGCGCAAAGACACACACTAAGCATAATGTCTGGTCTTGAGCTTATAAGATATAATGGTGATCCAATCATTCCTATATGCTTTGTCTTATCTGTAGCTTTGCCTTCTTCGTCTTTATCAAGTTTAGTTCCAGTGTACATGGGAGTACCCATCAGTTTGACATTCTCAAAATGATATTTCATGATGAGTTCCTTTATGTATTTTTCTTGGCTAATGAAGATTCCTTTTTTTGTTTTTTTGATTTTGAATCAGAGAAAGAATGATAATTCTCCCATCATGCTCATTTCAAACTCCCCCAGCATTAACGCTAAGAATTCTTCACATAAGGATAGATTAGTAGCACCAAATATTATGTCATCAACATATGTTTACATTATCAGTAGATCCTTTTTCTTTCTTTTAATAAATAAGGTTTTATCGATCTTTCCTCTTTCAAAGTTATTCTCAAGCAGAAAGTTATTTAACCTCTCATACCATGCTCAAGAAGCCTGCTTTAGACCATACAGAGCTTTGGATAACTTCATCATGTAATCTGAATGTTTTTCATCTTCAAAACCTGAGTGTTGCTTAACAAATACTTATTCGTTACTGTAACCATTTAAGAATGAACTTTTAACATCTATTTGGAACAACTTGAAATTTCTATAGCATGTAAAGGCAAATAAAATTATAATCAATTCTAATCTAGCAACAAGTGCATAAGTTTCATCAAAATCAATTCCTTCCTGTTGATTGTAACCTTAAGCTACAAGTCTAACTTTGTTTCTTACCACCTTACTGTTTTTGTCAAGATTGTTTCGAAAAACCCATTGAGTCCCAATGATTGACTTGTTTTGAGAACGAGGTACGAGATTCCAAGACTTTGTTTTTGTCAAATTGATTAGGTTCATCTTTCATAGTTGAAACCCAGTTTTCATCAATAAGGTCCTCTTCAACGATTTTTTGTTCTATTTATGAGATGAGAGCAATAAATTTATTCTTGAATGTTGATCTTATTCTTAGACTTTCACAGGGGTCTCCCATAATGTATTGATGTGTATCTTGACCTCTCCATTCTCTTGGTGTTTTTCTTTGCATAGGCTCCTGTTGAGAGGATCCTGCTTTATTCTAGCTTCAAAGAGGTCTTCTTGATTTTATGATTCTGAAAGTATTATAGGTGTAGTTTGAATCTCTGATGTATTTTTAGGTACTAATAGATGCTCTTCATCATCTAAATCGGTTGTTATTGTCGAAGGTAGTGCTTCATTAAATACCATATGTATTGATTCTTTTATCTTCTGCGTTCTTTTATTATATACTCTAAATCTTTTACTAGCGGTACTGTAGCCCAATAAAATAGCTTTGTTTGATCTCGCATCGAACTTTCTAAGGTTGTCTTTTCCATTGTTTAGAACAAAACACTTACAGCCAAAAGCTCAAAAGTAAGCAACAATTGGTTTTCTTCCTTTCCACAACTCATAGGGGATCTTTTCAAAATAGTTCTTACAAGACATCTATTAAGTACATAACATGCCGTGGATACTACTTCTGCCCAACATCCATAAGGAAGTCCACTTTCACACAGTATGGTCCTGACCATATCAACCAAAGTTATGTTCTTTCTCTCTATAACTCCGTTTTGCTGAGGTGTTCTTGGACAAGAGAAGTTGTGAGTTACACCATTACTATCATAGAATTCTTTAAACTTTTTGTTATCAAATTCTCCTCCATGATTGCTCTAAATTAAAGTGATGCAATAACCTTTTCTATCTGAATTTTTCTGTAAAACTTCTCAAACACTTCAAACGCATCTTCCTTGTTTAATAAGAAATAAACCCATGTAAATCTAGAGTAACCATCTACTAGAACAAAACCATAATGCTTACCACCAAAACTCTGAGTCCTAGTGGGACCAAATAAATCTATGTGCACAAGTTCAAGTGGTTGGTTAGTAGACAAAATATTTTTAGGAGGAAAGCTACTTCTGACTTGTTTACCTTTTAAATAAGCCTCACAAACCTAATTGATTTCGAATTTAAGTTTCAGTAGTCCTCTTACTAACTCATTTTTGGACAATCTTGATAGAATGCTCATGATGGCATGTCCAAATCTTCTGTGCCAGATAAACGAATCATTTTATCCATCTTTCCTTTCAATGTAGTTGAAATGCAATATTTCACTTGTCATATGTCTCAAAAAGCCATTATCAACTATCCATTGATTTTCTCTTATCTCTATTTTGAAGCATATCTGTAAAAAAAATATCATCTCATTTTAGGTACCAAATTTTTCTGGGTCCTTTCGGGTTAGTAGTTTGACCTTTTGGTCTCCAAACATACATTTGAGATATCTTTTAACAAAAATTACAAGAATGACTAATGTGACCATGTATACCACAGTAATCTAACAAAACAGATGAATGATAGTTATTATGATTTTTTCCACTTAGCAGATTCCTACTGTCTTGGCTATAGCTACTACTAGATAAAGAAGTTTTTGTACGACCTTATATTGTTGTTTTCATTGTATCCTATTATGGCTTTACCAAAAATGCATTTACCACTTCCAAGCAACGCATCAAGATTCTTCCTTCCATTAATGAAATTTTCTAGATCTTTTCTAGAGATAAGATATTTTCAACACTTTTCTCCTTTTCAAGTTCTAAGGCAGTGACTTTTTCTTCTAACTGTCTTACATTATCATAATCATTTTTAGCAACGTATTTTCCAACTTAGCTACTCTTTCTTCTAGAACTTCCTTTTCATAAGCCTTTTACTTATAGTCATACTCAAGAGATATATTCCTAGTCACCAACTTCTCATCACCTTGGCTCCTCTATTGTCTGCCTCTACGATCGCCTCTTCAATCAAGTTATCTATTCCTTTTTTTTGCCTTTGTGAGCGATACTGCAGAAAATCAACTGAATAAAATGTATCTAAAACTTCCAACCAAAATCAGAAGAAGGCACAGTTATGTTAAAAAAAAAGAGAAACAGAAGAAAGCTCATAAGTTTCTAAAGTAATGATTACTTGTCCTTCAAATATGATGCAGCAAGTGAAACCTATCATTGTCATTCAAAATCCTTAATTTGTTGGATTGTATATAATCAGTAATTGCAGTGACTTCACTACATAAACATATTGAAATTAACAGAGTTTCTGGAATGAGGTTAAAGTTGCAGTGGCCCAAGTTGTTCGTTAAATCAATAAACAAGATATATCCAAGAATGATCAATGGATGCTATAGAAGTAGTTCCAGCAAATGCCGTGGTTAATGGAGGAATTGCAAACATTATGAAGTACATAATGTTTTCAGGAAATGGATGATTTATGAAAGTATGTTGAAATCCAGTGTTTAGGGACGATTTATGAAAGTATCTCGAAATCCAGTGTTTATAAGAGAAAATGGTGATTTATGAAACCTAATATCAACTTTCTCCTTTAGCGTCCTCTTCTCTCACACGTTTGAAGCCTCTTCCACCGTCCTCCTCTCTCGCCTTTCCAACCTCCTCCTCCACAGTCCTGCTCTCTCATGTTTCCAGCCTCCTCCACCATCCTGCTCTCTCTCGTTTCTAGCGTCCTCCACCATCCTCCTTTCTCAAGTTTTGAGCCGTTTCTAGCATCCTCCTTGCGTTTCTAGCTCCCCCTCCTGCTTTTAGCCTCTTCTTCATGTTCCAGCTGTCGCCTTCCAATCTTCGTGTTCCAGCCTCGTCCTCATGTTCCAACCTCTCGCCAATACATCATCTTTGCTACATTTTTAGGTACCCATTTACCGTATAGTTTAGGTAATTTGATTCATATAATTCCATAAAATTTGAATTGTTTAATTTTAATTTGTAAATTGCAGTGCTCACTCATACATCATTAGTCATCTGTCAATTGTAATAGACAACACAAACATGAAGTGAGAAGGTAAAAGGTTCGGTCTTTTTAACGAAAATTATTCATTTTCACTCATTCCTTTCATTTCTTCTCTCTGTTAATTTGGTGGGTTTTTTTTAATTCCTTCCCTAGGTAGTGACAACCAGTCAGTTGTTTGGATAGAAAAAAAGTGGGTTCTTCTCACTGCCCTATTATTGCTTCAAAATATGTTTTTGGTTTATACCCACTTTCAATTTTTCATTAATTGTTCAGGTATTACCATTTTAGTGCTTAAATGATCTTCCTTCTTTCTATTTTGTCTAGGTCATATTGCATTGTAATTACTTGAGAGAATGTTGGTGTGCCAAAGTTTGATATTAGATTAGATCTTTTCTTAAGAGTGTTAAGTTAGATGTCCTTTGTTGGTTATGTCTTTGTTCGTGTGAGTTTAACAATCTTCGTTTTTAGAGTTAATATGGCTTAGGGGTAAGTGCAAGAGATTCCAATAATTGTATGCATGTTGCTGAGAAGGTATGGAACAAGAAATTAAGGTTCTCATTTTTGGCAATTGAGTTGAATAAGAAAGAAGACCTATTTACAACTACAATTTGGGTTGTCTTTTTATTGTGCAAGAAAATCTACTCAGTTAAGGAATTGTGATGTCGTATGTGGTGATTTGTAGAAAAATATAGGTGATTTCAGCTTATGTAAATGTAAGGAATTTGTTGGTAGCCTTTGAACATATAGGATTGATTTGAATTTCCTTTTCTCTAGATAGGTGGATTAGAGATTCGATGGAGAGGAAAATGTCTTTCATCTTCTTAGGATTATAATAACCATGGAAAAAGGACATTGCATCTCTAGATTTTGATTTTTTTTTTGCGCTTCGTGTTGCAATTTCTGCTCGTAATGTGATGTTTAACAACTTAAATTCTCCTTTGCAACTTAATGGTTGGAAATCATATGGTGGAGATCCCTGTGATGACTATTATCTGTGATTCTAGTTGCAGATATTATGTACAATGTTTAATAATGTTTTGTGTCGTTCAACAGGATTCAAATAATCACTTTGGCAAATTGTTAGTTCTTTACTTAAGTTGTTGTTTCTTTGCTTTTTTCAGCAGATGGATGGCTGATATCCATCTCATTAACTCAACAATGGCCCTTTTATATCGGGTTCATCAACATAGACAAACTTAGCTAGTCATTCAAGTAATGTTGTAATTTATTTTGTAATATCAGAATTTATAATTTGTAAACTAATATTTTTATTTATTATTTTGTTTATAAGAATTATTTAAAGTTGTAATTAAAATATTGTATACGAATAACATTTTTTTGATGGTATAATTTAACGATATTTTATTTTTTATATACAATGCTTCAAATTATCAATTATTTTTTATACTTTTTTATAATCAATTAACAACAAGAAATATAAATATTATACAATAATATGAATTAAAATGTCACAAACAATTATAATTCAACATGGTATTGTTGAAATTATGCCCATGACTCAATCGTTATGTAATAGATTGAACACCTTTGTTTTGTGATTATTAACTTTGTTTAATAACATAGCAAATGATTATATTATCAGATTATGTTTATTGTTTTTATTCTAATATGATAAGTCATTGATTAAATTTATACACTTGCCATCATAATGGAGATTATGATAATGAGAGTCAAGTCTTTAGGGTTTAATTTAAAAGTATTCTTGATCATAGGAACATCACATAAGGACTTTAATGATTCGGTTATATCAATATATATGTAATAGTATCTATTGGATGGATATTAGTAGATCTCATTTACTATGTTATATATGTAGATGATGTATATGGAAATATGATCATTAAACTGACCAAACTGAGAATTCCCAATGGTTAATATTACCTACGAACTGCCAAGTGGGATATTCTCATAAGGATTTAAATGTATATTTTTTCCTTTGACCTGAGATTATCATAGTAATCAATAGGTCACTTATTATATTTTAATGTCGGAAACCTAGTGTGTAAAAATGCTAGTTGAATAATCATTGGATATAATTAAGTACTTATCTGATTAACGGTGAGTCAAGATGGGATCCATCGACTCTAAGTAATGAGTTTGAGCTCTATGTTGTTATTGATCTTAATGGTTGTTTCAAGACCTTGGTCAGGGCGATTGAATAAGTGAGGAAAAGTAGTTTTCTAAGTCATTCACCAATCATTAATGATCGACAAGTAACATAGTTGGATATCTAATAGGGTTTGACAGTTAAACCATATCTTAAGATAATCCGGAGTTGTAATGATGGAAAGTAATAATACATTATTATTGACCAGGTTCTATCTTTGTAAGGTTGTTACTTCACACTATCCAGCCGTTGGGGAGTATTGTTAGACGTCAACCTTGATTAGTAATTAATTGGATTAATTATTACCGACTTAGTGATGAACCTATGTGGTCACGCATTTATGAGTGTAATATTTTTTGTTTATAATTATTTAATTTATTATGAGATAATTTATTAAATAATCTATATGGCATATTATTATATTTTTTACTAGCACAAAAAATATAATTAATATTGAAAATTCTCTTGTATAAAATAAATGAATAAAATAAAATAGTTTTATTTTATTTATTTATAAATAATTATTTATTATTTAAAAAATAAAATGGCAAAGAAGGCATCGTGACCTTGCCTTTGCGTTTGGTGGTTATTGTTTTTATTTTATATTTAACCAAAACAATAACTAAATGAAGAAGTAGTGAATAGCTTTCTTACTTTGAAAAGAAGCGTTAATATACATATACGTTTTCGTTCTTTTTGTACGGGAATGAAAAACGAAGAGAAGAGTAGTATAAAGAAAACTCTTTCATTTTCGTGTTTTGAAAGTGAACAAACAGTGAAGAGGAAAAATTCTTACTCTCGGTTTTGTGCGTAAAAAATAACAAGGAAAAGTAATAGACAAAATTGTTTTGTTCTATTATTAAAGAAAGAGTTTTTTAAAATTTAATCATAGTTATATAAGGTGTTAAAAGCGAGATATATTTTTCAGCATAAAATATATAAAATTTTATATTTTTAAAATTTAATATCGATTAATCCTCACAATTTTAAGTATTTATTTTTGTCTGTTCTTACTATTAATATGTTTATTAATTGCAGTAGATAAATATAGGATTACAAATTTTATTTTCGCTGCATTTGCGATCTTTCAATTGATATCAAAGCCAATTTTACGCTCACTTCATATTTGATAAAGACTAATAATCTACGTATTTTGTTGCATTCTTTATTTTAACACTTGAAATTGTTCATTTAATTTGCGTGAGAATATCTTATATTAGCTTTATTTTGAAATTGGTTTTACGGAAATCGAAACATTTTAATTCATGTTAATATTATGAAAAATGAGAGAATGCAAAACTCTCCTCGTGAGTAACATGGCCAATGGTTAAAAGCTTACGCTCACTGTGGAAAATGGCAAACAAATCCTAAGCATCGGACAGGTGTTATCCTGCACCGTAAACTCATTAAAGGCATTTAATAGATGTTGTGTTTTTATGACAATTAATGCATTTAATAGTGCTGTACGTATGGTTAAACGCAAAGGCTGCTTTAAAAGGTTTTGGTTAAAACTTAAAAGCCTTTTGTGTTGTTTAAGAAAAACCATTAAAGACAAATTAAACATGTTGTACGTTTAAAAGAAAAAAGAATAGAGTTCAGTGGATTATGGAAGTTGCTTAAAAGCTTTTGGTTAATAGCTTTTGACAGCGAAATGGTTTCACAGAATAGGAAAATTCATTAAAGGCTAAATGTTGTAGGCATCGTATAATGCAAAGTTTTTTTTTAAGCTTTTGGTTAAAAGCTTTTGTACAAGTGTTGCGTATAGTTTAATACATATTTTTTATTTATTAAAAAAAAGTGATATGATCACTAATGTTATTAAAATTGTTTTAATAACATGAAATCTTAACCCCTTAAAATTATTGAGTTTATTTTGATATAATATAGGATATTTTATCAAAAAGGAATTTTCACTCAAGTAAATAATAATATTATTTTTGTTTGCAAAGAATGAACTGTGATCGCGGCTTTGTCGTTCGATTAATTTAATCGACCTCGAAAACCGGTCAAAATAATTAATTCCAAGATTGCAGCAAGCTGAACCTCGGGTCGTCTCTCAATGGAACCGATATGCAA
>JAOTBA010033256.1:0-16132 GCA_025629845.1 Erythroxylum squamatum
CTTCACCAAAAGACTTACTTGATCGTCGGAGGGGCTAATCGGGACACAACCCCCGACGTGCCTTCCTTTGTTTTGCAAGTACTTTCACGTTGAGTTTATCACAGGGGATAATCAACGCATGGATCCAAGCAGCAACGCACCGTTCAGCCAGAATCCGGCCGAACCACATTATAATCCAATTAGAAAAATATTTCTAATCTAATTAGAAATTACTTTTCTTAGTTTTCTAAACTTAAAAGAAAACTATTTTCAAAATTAAATAAAACACTTTTTAAAATTTAATTAAGAAAGTCTTTTATATTAGTTATGTAAAGATTGATTTCTTGATTAATTAGAAAATCTTTTTTTAATAAGTTAGAAAACTAATTTTCAAAATATTAAAGAAAGCACATTTTCTTAATTAGTAAATGAAAACAAATTTCAAAATTTAACTAAGAAAAATACCTTTTCTAATAAATCAAGAAACTTACTATTCATCTATAATACGTCTGTAATCTCGGCATCGCTTGCCTTTTCTCTTTTTAGTCTAACCACGCTTCCTCATGCCACTGCTTGCTGCAAGTGTTGCCGCCTCTTTGTAGCCTGACATCGGAGATAATAAATCCTTCAAGCCCAGTCGCCCATGCTGCCACCTATTTCGTCTTGTAGCTACCATAAAATCTAGTTGTCCATGTCTTTTATAAGCTACGAACTGCACCTCCAGGTCCTCCACCTTGAGGCTTCTTCACCAAGCTTATTCGAGTCACCACATGGTTTAATTACACGCTGCCTTTGTGATAGTTATTTGCAACACAACAAAAAACAACCATACAACCAGTTCATATTCGTCTACCAGCCCATCAAAACTTAATACTCAACCATAAGCATATAACAATTCCAAATTTGGCATTGTTAGATTGAGTTCTCAGAACTTCTAAGTTTCTAATTTTCTGGGTTCAAAGCTTATTAAAATTTTCAGATTTTATGAACATATTCACATTAATTTAATGAATTTTTAAAATTCAAAATCTATAGAATCAATATGAACTCTTCATATTGTTAATTTTCAGATTTCATCTAAATCTAATTTTAGGTTTACAACTATTGCAATTTCAATTCCAAAATTTAATATCAATAACAATAAAATGATTTAATTAAATCATAGAATTAAAGATTGCTTTGATACCAATGTTGGGAAATCAGGATAGGATTCGATCCTGTTCGCAACGGAATAATTACAAAATTTTTTGGTATTTTAATTTCCTAAAATTCAAGATCACTTTAATTCTATAAAATTATTAATATATAAATCATAATAAAATATGAATTATAATTTGTACCTTATTCCAAAGCTTGATCATAGTCATGTAGTATCTCTCAAATCATTTTTGAAATCGGTCCATCTCAACCATTGTAGCTGTACAAGTGTCTGACCTTTGATGGTACCCACATAACAAGTTGAGAAAAACTATAACTCTTACAGAGAAGGTTAAGCAAGAAGTGATAGCCCCATTAGAGCTTAAGCCTATATATAATAAGTTTTGAACATTTTAGTAATTTAATTGAAATTAAAATTTTATTTTAATTATTGCAAATAATGCTACTTAAATACCAATTATCCCTAAATAAGATCCAATATCTCATATTGATTCTTATTTATTAAATATCTCATATTTGATCATAAAGTTTCTCAAACTTTACAATCAAATCTAACTTGATTAAAATATGTTTTGCTCTCTTTAAACTATTCTTTTTGTGAGACCCATTAGGTTCTCAAACATGTTAGCAATGGAAACAAATTATTACCTTAAATCATATTTTGGATTAGATAAATTAAAATTCTTTAATTTATCTTTAGTTTTCTAATTAAACAATTTATATCTATAGATCAAGATTAGAGTCTAACAACGCATCATGACCATCTAAATATTTAAGAATGTTAAAGTAGTTTCGACTAGCCTTTTTGTGCATAATTTTTCTATATAATTCGATCATTTTATCATGCTATTTTTTATTAAACGTAGAGCATGAAATTAATATTTACTCTATTTTGAGTCCCATCATATTAGTTCTCTGTCATTACCTATTAATTCAATTAATGAAATTTGTAAACTATGTACAAAACTTTTTTCTATCTTGGTTAAGGATTTCATGAATCAATACTAATTGAGAATAATAAAATATTCTCAATTTCCCTAGGGTGATGAATCATATCTTGATCCCTCAGTTATCTCCACATAGTTCATTCTAGATCCAATGATTACTGACTGAACTACATTGATTAGAATAGGTTATAAATAGTATCAAAATATAGTAATCCTTATAAAAGATAACTTTGGAAGCCTTAAGTCAAAGGTTCACTTATACAATCATTAAAATGAGAATTTCTATAGACATATAAGTAATGTGTCAAATGAATTTCTCATATTGGGTCAATTTAGTGAACTTATTCTCCAACAAGCACCTATACATTTGTTTGAGTATCTCCATACTTTAGTCTATGAGATTAAATACTTTCATTATGAGAGAAAATATTAATGTGTGATAGTCTTTTTTACGTTTGATTGATGCCCCGTCTTAATAGAACAATGAGTAGGAACAATTTAGAGATAATATATAAATGTAATATGAATCTCATCATAATTTTATTTGAAGTGTATAATTATCCCATATACTTTATCATATACATCTAAGTATATATAACATAAATAATGTCGTTAAATAATTTTCACTAAGCTACAACTAATAGATTAACTATAAGACATAAACCAACAATAACAAATTACAAATTATATACTTAAAATCAGATTAGGTAGAATAAAATCTCTCACTATAATCTTTTGACAAGAAATATCTAACCCATTTTCAAGGTAATATGTGTGTGTTGAGTGGGTTTTGACATGATTTGGACTAAACAAAGTGAAATTTGATTATGTCTCACTCTTTATTTGCTTCAAAAAAATCTTAACAATGTTTTTTTTATAGACGATAATTAAAGAAATGATTTGATCATTTCATAGAAACAGACATATATTGGCTCTCTGCCTTTCAAAAAAAGAAAAAAGGAAAAAAAAACAGACATATATAACGGAAAATATATATTTTTGATCAAAATATTTGAAACATTACTGAAATTACCATATAAGAGGAACATCTCTTTCTGGTGAAATTTTTGTAAATATGGATAGTTATTATTATTTTTTGGAAATTAGATATGGAAAGTATCTGAGTTTTTGAATGTCTAACGTAAGCAAATATGTACGCATCGGACGCCACTTCTAGGTACGCTGTTATGCATGCTTAAAATAGGTATTTCTACTTTCCAACGTACAAAAAATACAAGAAAGAAAAAGACGAGTGTCTACGATTTAGGGGTGGGAGAATAGTACGTACCAGTGTTTAAAAAATTGGACCGAACCGGTTGGTCGGACCGAAGAACTGGTGAACTGGAGCATGAAACGGTCCGGTTTAGCCCGTATTTTTTGTAAGTGATTGACCCGTTTATTTTGCGGTCGGACCGGTAAAAACCGTTGAATCGGTGAAAGAAAGAACCGGTCGGTCTATTTAAAATGCCTTGATTTTGATGATTTCAACTTGAATGAATATTATGATTAGTAATCTTTTTTTAATCTTTTTTGATGAATATGACTAGCGAGCTTTGTTATCTTATTTTGTGTTGTGATTGGCGAACTTTTTAAAAAAATTGTATTTTTTGAAGTTTAAAGATTTAAGTTTACAATTAGATAAATAAATAATTAAATAATATGTTTAAAAATTATCTTTTATATATAATATAAAATAAAAATTTATATATTATCACTGGTTCAACTACGGTTGAATTCCGGTTGAACCATTAACTCTTGAATCAGTTGCTTCTCCGGTTCAATCACCGATCCGGTTTTTAAAACATTGCATAGGACAATAGCCTAAGTTTATAACTAGCTACTATAAAAAAACTTCTAATTGTACTTCTACTAAAATGCTTTAATGTGATTTAGTTTGGAATTTTTATGTAGATCCATCCCATTCCTTCATACTCTCATAGGCAGTTTGTTAAAGACTAGCAACAAAGACATGATCAAACTCATGATAGATTGCCAAGATTATGTGTTATGTTGGACTAAATAGGAAAATCATGAACATCTCTTCTTTGAATGCCCTTCCTTTTAGTTCTTATGGAGGCCCTTTTTTAGGACTTTTGAGATCCATTGTAATCATAGGTAATGGCCAATAATAATAGAATGCGCTTTTACTCTTAACTTGAGACATAAGATGAATAAAAGTTATTTACGATATGATTTGGAATGATTGTATACCAGATCTAGGAAGAGAGGAATAACATAATATTTAGAGGAAGTAGGAGTGACACTAAAGTTATCCTGAATAGGTTTGCATTAAAACTTGATTAGCTGCCTTGGCCAAAGGAGTCGATACAAATTTGTCTCCTTTACTATAACAGAAACTTGCCTTAGAATAATAGTTTTCCAAAACCTAGGTAGTAACTTGATGAATGGGTAGTAGGTTGTAATATCCTTTCTCAAATGGAGGTTTCAGCCTTAGTAAAATAGATACCTTGATCATTTATATTAGTTTATAGAGAATTTGATGTACATTTGTTTATCAATCAATGAATTTACATAATTAGCTTTTAAAAAATGGAAAGGGGATGGGTGAAAATCTTTTTACTCGTGTTATGCAACAAACAATAAATTTTGCTAAAACATTCATTCTTTGTCATTCACATTTTATGTCTTCCTTTATTTCGTTTCAGTATTCCTGTCTTCCCAATTGTGTCATTTTGAGCCTCCTCCTAACTGGTTTGTTCTATCTTTGTTTCACTTTCTTTCTTGTTGTATTAGTTATTTTCCTCTATTACGTTTAGGGATGTCAAAAAAATCTAATCTAGCTCAGCCCAACTTGGTCCGATTTGTTCCGAAGTCGACAGATTTGGTCGAGTTGATTAAGTTTCAAGTCGAGCTTGAACTTTTTTATTTAAATTTCAGGTTTTGAGCAAGCCTAAAATTTTAATATAAAACCACGTCGTTTTGAAATTTTAAAATTAAAAAAATAAATTTAGGAATTGGGGATGCTCGAGCTCAAACAACTCAAGCTCCGAAACACATTTTAGGTCGACCTCAGAGTTGCCATTGCCATACCTGGTTGCCTTATTTTGGCTCTTTTTCTCAAAACTTTCAATTTATGGCTTTCCCAAACTAGTTCCTTATTCTTCATGTGCAATTTAGTCCTCACCCCACTTTACAATTTGATTTCTTTGAAATTTCCTTTCATTTTTAGCCCAAATATTTCTCAATCTCTAAATTTTAATCGAAATTTTGATTATGCTTTGAAAAGGACTCAAAGTTTAAAACTATCTTATGATAAAAAGAAGACTAATTGTAATTTAAATTAATTGAAATAAAAGATTAAGACACAAGATTAAGGCAATTAAAATGAAAATAATAAAAATTAATAACACATGAACAAATAATTAAAAAGTGGATTATTATTATATAGTTTCATTTTACAAATAATAATTACAAATACAATAAACAAAATTACGTGTCCACAAATATTTTATAAACTACTTCTAATTTCAATCATCTCTAACTTGTGTATATAGTTTAGGTAATCCTTTCATAAACTTGTACCCCTGAAACAATAATAGTTACATTCTTGTTTGTCTTTGTTCTATAATTATTATTTAATTCTTGTTTACACTTTATGCAATTGTTCATAAATTAATGTTGCCTTCATTCACATGAATCTTGGCATTGGTTTCATTTTAAGAATCCCTCATAATTTATTTAATCAAATTCCATGTGATACTCTGAAACTGCCACTTGTATCTTTACTTTCTCCCTTTCTAAAAATTGCAAACCCCATAACAGTTGACATTTTTGTAGTACATATCAAAAATCATTTACGAGTTTTTAAACTTCACGTTAAGATTCTCCAAACTACATTAACCGTCACATGCAAAGAATAATTTTCGTTTTGCAAATCAATGCTCAGTTAGACCATTTTGTAGGTTGAAATCCTCACCGGCACTCTCCACCTCTCAGCCAAAAGGACCAGCAAAATACAACTTTTGTTCGGTTACGTGGTAGGCTTTGACCCAACTCGTTTCCTGGACCATCAAGCCATCAAGACTTAAAAGTAATAAGCCTAGTACAGAAAGTTTAGCAACAGATAACAAAACCACTCGCCCACTACTGTAAGCCACACAAAATTAAAGCTCACGGATTCTTGGTCCTTCCGTTTCTTCTTTCAGTCGTACCTTTTAGCTTCCGCTCACTAAACAAATCAAAACCAAAAAGAAAATGTTGTTACTCTCCTTGGCGCCTCGTCCTCCTCTTCTCTCTTTTCCCGCCAATTCCATTTCCAATTTTACCATCAGAAAGCCCCACAAATCTGTGCGAGCAGCGGTTACTAGGGAGGTTGATTCCTTCACAGAGAAGTCCGGCTACTTGTTCGACCTCACCGCCCGCGAAGCCGATTCTTTAATAGACTACGATGTTAAGAAGATTGCCGCAATTTATCGCAAGAAGCCGTTGATTTTACTTCGCAGATTATTTCAGATTGGAACTACGTTTGGGATGTGGTTTGGAGCTCGCTACGTTGATAGCTACACTGAGAAAGCTGACCAGATGTTTCAGGTTAAGATCACATTTGCTGAGTTAACGTTATTCTGATTGAAATTCCAATTCCAAGTCTATCTGACTTCTTGTGCTTTCTTTTCCCGACTTATTCTTATCCGTTTGCAGATTAGAGCTGCACAGCTTCGGAAAATATTGCTGGAACTGGGTCCTGTACGTCTTGTTTGATAATATTGTTCAGAGTATTTTTTTCTTTTATTTTCCATAACTCAAGAGTAAAGAAATGAATAAAGCGATGTGATTTAATGTGAAATATTTCATTAAGCTGCATTTGGTTTCTTTTCTCAGGCATACATCAAAATTGCTCAGGCTGTGTCCTCCCGACCTGTAAGTTCATCGAAAGTAATAGAGAATTAAGACCAACTCCAATCCTCCTCCAAAATGGACGAAAAACCGGCTCCAATCCAGAGCTTTTTTTTCCCTCCATTTTGGGGAGGAGCTACAGTGCCATATCAAATTTGGTGTGGTAGCTCCTCTTTGTCACTGTTCATCTTTTTTTTTCCCTCTCAACTTTTCAGTAATTTTTTTCTTTTTTTTTCTTTTTCAACCTTCCTAGCCGTTTTCTTTCTTTCTTTCTTTCCTTCGTAATTTTGTCCTTCTTTGTTTTGTTATTTAAACATCATTCTAATATTTTCATTATATTTTTATTCAAGTAATTATAACTTTATAGTAATTTTATAATTTAGTCTCATGTTTATAAATATTTTCATTATATGCTTATCATTTTATAATTATGTACTTATGAATAAATATTTTAAATGAATAATTTAAAAAATATTCATTAGAAAACATTAAATAAGTAAACCACAAATACATTGACATCAATATCCGAAAAACATAATAAATTACAAACAAAGATAAACTAAAATACACATACATAAATATTAATAGTCAAATAGTAGAACTAAATTAAAAAAACGTAAGCAAAATATAATTAACTACTAATACAGAGTCAAAATTTAATAATCAGGTAGATCGGTTCCATATCTACTAATATTAGTAAAATATTGCTAAAAATAGTATTTGACGAATTTGGTTGTCAAATAATTAATTTCCCAAATAATTAAGGATGTAATCTATCCAACGACTGAGATGATGAAATCCAATCGGATGGTTGAGATTTTGATGAAATCCATCAATTTTTTCTAATGTGGATAAGATTGATGATAAGTTTCAAAATGATTAAGGATGTAATCCATCCAACGGTTGAGATGATGAAATCCAATCGGACAATTGAGATAATGATAATATTCATCAACAAGTCTATAAATATGAAACATAGACTGTCTAAGCAAATTACCATTTCGAACCAAGTATTTCACTTTTCTTCATCCCAAATATTACATTCTTACTAATACATCAACTCTTGAAGAAAAATGACTTCTCGATTTACTGGATACAACACTAGTGAAGATATGCTCCTATATCAGATTTATGTGGAGATTTTGCAAGATTCGATTATTGAAAAGCATCAAAATTTTGACCACTTTTGGGGCCGAATTGAAGAGGCATATAATAACGAGGCGATTGATGAAAATCAAGAGCGTATTGAGTTACTGAAAAAACAAATCGAAGATAGACAAGTAGCGCTTGAAATGAATAGATAGAAGATGGAAATTCAGAGACAAAAGTTGGGTTTGAAGCAATGAAAAGAAGAAATTAAAATTATGTCCCTGGACTTGAATCAAATTAGAGATTCTAGTCATCGTGCTTGTATTGCAACTGAGCAAGCACGAATTCTTGAACAAAGATCACATCAAACCCATCAACCACAGCTACAACCAAATTCGTCAAATACTATTGTTGGCTAATATTTTACTAATATTGGTAGAGATGGAACTGATCTACCTGATTATTAAATTTTTCGACTCTGTATTAGTAGTTAATTATATTTTGTTTGTGTTTTTTTTAATTTAGTTCTACTGCTTGACTATTAATATTTATGTATGTGTGTTTTAGTTTATCTTTGTTTGTAATTTATTATGCTATTTGGCTACTGATGTCAATGAATTGTGGTTTACTTATTTGATGTTTTCTAATGGATATTTTTTAAATTATTTATTTAAAATATTTAGTCATAAGTAAATAATTATAAAGTTATAAACATATAATAAAAATATTTATGAACATCAAACTAAATTATAAAATTATTATAAAGTTATAATTATTTAAATAAACATATAATGAAAATATTAGAATATTGTTTCAATAACAAAACAAAGAAAAATATATTAAAAAAAGAAAAAAGGAAGAAAGAAAACGGCTTGGAAGGTTGAAAGAGAAAAACAAGAAAAAAGAAAGAAAGAAAAACGGTTGGAAAGTTGGAAGGAAAAAAAAAAGAAAAAGGATGAACAGTAATGGAGAGGAGCTATAGTGTCACGCTAAATTGGTATGGCACTATAGCTCCTCTCCAAAATGGAGGAAAAAAAAAGCACTGGATTGGAACCGGTTTTTAGTATAGCTCCTCTCCAAAATGGATGGAAAACAAGCGTTGGATTGGAGTCTGTTTTCCCTCCAATTTGGCGTTTTTCTTCCATTTTGGAGGAGGATTGGAGTTGGTCTAAGTAAGCATTGTTGTATTTCAATTGTTTTGCATGTCACTTGGTAGAATCTTGATCTTTGTTGTTTGTTTTCATTTTCAATTTTCTTCTGTTCCGACCATACATTAAATATCCACTCCAACAATTGTGTAAAATTGTATAACACAGAAATTGAAGTTAACTACAATCCTTACATGATAATAACAAATTTTGGACTAACCATCAAATTATTTCTTTTGTCCAAATACTCGGCCAAGTCTAAATATCATCAACGTGCAAGCCTATAATAGAATTATAGAGTTAGCTGAGAAGCTTTTCCAGCAATTTTTCTATTTGATTGCACCAAGATCGTGAATATCTGAGCCAATGATATGGTGTTTAAATGTTACTACCAAGGCTAATAATGAGGGTAAAACGAGTCCGACCATAGTGAAACATCACAACTTCATAGCAGCAAGGAGAGAGGGAATGTTCTTGCTTTGTTTTTCCAGCACCATTTTGAAACTTGTAGTGGATGCTATGACTTTCAGATCTTGGATACAATATGGTTCACCCAATAAGGTCTAAAATGACGGTACTCCAAAAGAAAAGCTTTTAGTTTCATTTTATCTTTCTTGCAGGATTTGATTCCACCTTCATATATTGATGAACTTGCACTGTTGCAAGATCGAATAACTCCATTTTCAACTGAACTTGCTATAAGCACTATAGAACAAGAACTTGGATTACCAATAGACACTCTTTTCTCAGAAATTTCTCCTGAGCCTGTAGCTGCAGCATCCCTTGGGCAGGTTCGTACATAATCATTGACTATTTTGATGGTGGTTGAATTGCGATGCTCTTTTTTCGTAGAATCTTTATCTTTGTGTTGAGTACATGAACATGTAAATAATTGTTCTCCCTCTCTCTCTCTCTCTCCATACATATGGATGCAAACACTGCATTGGTATAGGTCTACCAAGCACGACTACAAAATAGTGGGAAGGTTGTTGCTGTTAAAGTGCAGAGGCCTGGTGTTCAAGCTGCTATTTCCTTGGACATACTAATTTTGCGCTTCTTAGCAGGAGTGTTGAAGAAGGCAGGAAAATTCAACTCTGATCTGCAGGTTATTTTTTTTGTATTAGTTGAAGAAAATTAGTAATTCAGCATTGACGACTGTGGCTAAAATGTCTCTTTGTCATAAAAATATAATTCATGACTACTAAGAAATACTTTGATTTGCAGGCAGTTGTTGATGAGTGGGCATCAAGTCTTTTCCGGGTATATTGGTTTCCTTACCCTTGAATTGTGAAAGACAAAATTTTTCTCATCTATATTACTCTAGTTACATCTTATGCTCAGGATAGCAAAAAGAGATCTAGGCATAATATGTTTGAATATTGGGATGATAATTATCTTTTTTAATGTAAACCTGTAATATATTTTCTTTTAGGTTATTGAGAACTATTCTTAGAGCTTTATAGTGAATACAGGTAAATCACATTGAATGCAGGAGATGGATTATGTTAAGGAAGCAAATAATGGACTCAAGTTTAGGTAAGAGCATCATCATTTATTAATTTGAGTGAAAAATAGTGAGTTGAATAGAAATTTTAGTCACAAAGATTGGAAAAGGAAATGGACTGGAAAATTATCTAGAAGAACTTTTTGCTATCATATGGAACTTTTACTTCCTAGATAAGCAATTTTCATTTTATTTCTTGTTCGGTTAAATGATTAAAACTTGCCTTTCAGCATTGTACAGTGGAAATCCAAAACTTATGTTTCTTTCTACCCACTATTAGCTTCTCATAATTTGCCCTTTTGAATAGGCTTGC
Source organism: Erythroxylum squamatum (assembly GCA_025629845.1). NCBI lineage: Eukaryota > Viridiplantae > Streptophyta > Magnoliopsida > Malpighiales > Erythroxylaceae > Erythroxylum > Erythroxylum squamatum. The sequence goes on from JAOTBA010033256.1 coordinate 10,993, forward strand.
AATAAGACTGCCTTTTGGTGACTTTTGTTTCTTTGCATATAATAAAATCGAATCCTTTCCCTTTTTATTTTAAAAATAAGAATAGAATCCAATTCAAGAATTGGCTGCTCTCTGTAATTTCTCTCAGAAAAAGATAAATTAGAAAAAATTAATGTGGATTTTGCTTTTAACAAGCGTAAGAACTGCCAGACCATATGACTGATAAAGAATGCTTATAATAGATTTTAAGCCTGGGTGTTGTTCTATACACTGAAGTTTTCCACTTCTGTGCTAAAAATATAAGAACCTCTTATAATTTGATGCTGCTATTCCCTGAATTTATGTTCCTAACTTGCGCACTTATTTATCACTCTTATATGCTTAGAAAGCTCTACGGTGGTATAGAAGATGTTAAGGTTCCAGACATGTACATGGAGCACACAACTCGTAGAGTTCTTGTAATGGAATGGGTTGAGGTACATATTCTATTTTATATTACCATGCGTAAGTAGATTCTCTGGGGTTCCAACCAAACCTTGCCTAGAAGTTTTACTAACTATAAAGTAGACTAATGAGTCTGCAATGATTAGCTTACGCCACCGTGCTGTATTCCAGCACACTATTTCTTTAAAAGAAAGCAAAATGCTAATGTTTTTCTCCTTCAATGATTGCCTGCCTGAGCATGGCATGCATCACATGGGGTTCCTCTTTGAAAACGATAAAGGGTAAGTGTACTAACTATAAAGTAGACTAATGAGTCTGCAACGATTAGATTCTGCCACTGTGCAGTATTCCAACACATTAGTGCTTATTGTTTATTTGAAAGATAAACAAATGCTAATGTTTTTCTCCTTCATTGATTGCCTGCCTGGGCATGGCATGCATCATATGGGGTTCCTCTTTGAAAAAGATAAAGGATAAGCATCGTCACAAAGCCTATTATTGAAAAGTTATTTTAAAATTGCTGCATATTGCCATATAAAATGGCAGTTGATATGAATTTCTTCTTTTATGATGATGGAGATTGGGCAATATGTGTATTGTTTATGCAATTTTCTTTTATTTTCATTGGTTAGTACTAATAGACTAGGTCAAGTTAATCATTCTAGTAAATTTTTTGTTAATGCCTATTTTTAAATGTTATAGCTTAGGTTTTTAAAGGTTGTTGATCACCAAGGAATTCTGGTAGTTTTAGATTTGAAGGTACCCACTAATTCTTAGATAAGGCTGTTATACCTCAGGTTTCAAGCGAATCTTAAACTTATCTTTTATTCTAATTCCATCAATTCTTTTATCAAGATCCATATCAACTCAATGGCAATGTGTGTTTTCATTCATTTAAAGGTTTATTCTTTTGTAATGCAACACTCATTAATGTTGTTAACGGTACGGTGTTACATTCACTTTTTGTTTCAAAACATTGCAATAAATAACTTATGGAGCATGGGATCTAGTTTCTGTGTTGTGTACACTTAACCACGTGGCAGTGTAACGGTCTTCTTTTAAATCCACATGGCAGTGTAACGGTCTTCTTTGGGATCTTTTTTATAGTCTGTTTTAGTTAATTATCTTTAATTGATAGCTTTCCTTAATATAAGCTGAACAAAATAAGTTTGTTTTAAGGTCTTGTTGTTTATGCTAGTACTCGGTGGCTATGAGGGAAAAAAGAGTTGATTCCTCTCATTAATTAGATTAATTGGACAAGTCTATATATTCATTGTACATTCAGCTTATAAGAAGCGGAATAAGGGTGATTTTGTGTGGAATTATGAAATTTGTAAGTGAGAAGTGTGATTCCTAAAAGTGATCTTGAATCTAGGAATGATTTCTAAGCTCTTAAAGTAATTTCTAGGAACCTATTGGCGTAACACTAACGGTTTTATATATTCAAATCCTAAGAGTGATTCCTAACTCTTGCTATAAATCTTGTGAGTTATTCTTGAAATCATCTTATTCTCTTTTTGTAGATTTAAAGTTAAATTCAGACACCCTAAAATTATAACTATATGATTTTTGTTTTGTCTTTGTCCATCCTATATTGACATTTTAACATGTTTATTTCAATTCATATGTTCTTCTTTGAAAATTTATCATGGGGAATCACTGTTTAAGCTATTGCCTTATCACAGATGCTTAGTTTACGCTTTGGTATAATTCTTGCCTAAGATCACTTTTTTGTTTTGCAGGGCCACAAGTTGTCTGAAGTTAAAGATCTTTATTTGGTTGAGGTCTTTTTTAAACCAACCAAACCCTGTCATTCTTGAATGGTTGATCTTTATGTACTTCTCTTTTTTTGTGGTTGATTTGACTGATTCTTCCCTGGTTTTTACTAGGTAGGAGTTTATTGCTCGTTCAATCAACTTTTGGAGAATGGTTTCTACCATGCTGATCCACACCCTGGAAATCTGCTCCGTACCTATGATGGGAAACTAGCTTATTTGGGTAAGAGCTGCATCGCTTGGAAAATGCCATAATAAATGAATTAAACTCTATACGTGCATAGGGAATTTATAAGGTCTTACGTGCTATTGGCCGACATGATTTTCTAGTACTTCCTTTGAATTTAATTTACTGTTTACTTTTCATTGTGTGTAACATAAAAAGTGTAGGGGAAGCATAATGTTTTTCTTCCTAAATACTGCTTCAGTCAACCAATCTCTTTCCCACGCACTTAAGTATGAAGTGTTTATGAGTCTATTTTGGGTGGCTCCCTCTTATAAGTTTGAGCTTTTCCAAATGGAAGGATGTGTGGGAGTCTGATGTATAAATTGAGTGTTTCCCTGGTGTTGGGTTAAATGGTCGTATAACACGATGTTGGAGTTTTCTTGATCAAGAGGCACAGATGCCTGTCATCTATCTGCATGGACAATATTCATTACTAAGGTATTGCTTCTAAACAGTTTGTCCAATGAAATTGTCAAAAACTATTCAATCCAAAAGTTTAGCCTATTGGATGAGACTTGAGAGTTTGCTATATATTACTCCAAGATTCCCTCTCATACAAAGTGTGGATAAATGCAGCAGATAAAAAGTCTGAGTATTGAGGGTGACACAACTTGAAATCGAGACTTTTTTTATCACAGAATGCTCTTATATGATATTCACGAAATGGTTCATTCCAAAAGTTATATTGTTCAATGGGGACCACGAATCAAAATCTTAATATCTCTCTTTGTCACACTATTGGTTTCGAAAACAAGTTAACCTACTGTGGAAACAGTAAGTATCACAGCTTAAACTGATTAGGAAGTCCTAGAGATGTATAACTTTCTCTTTTTCTGAAAATGTTCCAGAAAACATTGTTTTTTACTTGTTTAAGTAGAAAAACTTTGAAGTGAATATGTACTTATATATATACACACACACATACCTATAAAACAGTTAACTTTTGTATTTAAAGTAAAGTTAAGATTGGTCTGATTAATTATGACATAATTTAATCTTTCAGCTCCAATTTGTTTTTGAAATTTGCATAAAATTTCTTTGCTAGATTTTGTTTGATCATTTGGGCCATATCATGTTTTTCTGAGCTTGATTTAGTCTCATCTTGCTTTCTCAATGGAAATTCATGCTTCATGTGTGATGATAAACAAGAAGTTTATGATGAAAATCATGAACAGTGATTTAGGAGAAATTATTTCCTAATCATAAAATAGGAAACTAGAGGATATCGTGGATATTTACTTTAGGATATTGCTGTAAATAGGGGATATTGTTGTAAATAGGAAATATTCTAGTTATCTAAAATTAGGCTAGGACTTGTGTATATATTCAAAGGCACTTCTTGTGCAAAATAAGAAAAAAAGATTTCTTCTTTCTTCATGTTATCAGAGCCCAGGATGTTGTAACTCCTGGTTTCTTTTTTTTTTCTAACACTTACTTGGCCTTCATTGCCAATAGTGCCTTTTGGAAAACAGATGGCTAAAGCTGTTACCAACAAAAACTCCAACGTGGAGGTCTCTTCCTCCTCTGAAATCTCCTCTGTTGGTAATCCCAAAATGTACACCCCTACCTATATTGGTGAATTACAAACCTTGTTTCCATTTGACCAACTCAATGGTAAAAACTACCTCCACTGGTCACAAATGGTTAAGATTTTCCTTTAGGGCAAGGGAAAGCTTTCTCACCTATCAGGACTTGTTCTTGCTGTTTCGGATCCCAAGTTTGAGGCTTGGAATGTAGAGGATTCCTTAATAATCATGTCTTGGCTTTGGAACTCTATGGAGCCACACATTAAAGGCGCTTACATGTTCCTCTCATCTACTAAGGAGATATGGGATGTTGTTGCTCAATCTTATTCTAAGGTAAATGATACCTCTTTAATTTATGAGATTAAGACTAGAATCTCATCTACCAAGCAAGGAATGCACTTTGTCAGTGAATATTACAATCTGATGAAGAGTCTTTGGCTTGAGTTAGATCATTATCAAAATTTTAAAATGCAATGCAGTGATGATAGTTTCAAATTACAAAAGTTTGTCGAAAGGGAAAGAATCTTTGAATTCTTAGCAGGTCTTAATGTTGAATTTGACCAACTTCGGGTTCAAATACTTGGCAAAGATCCTTTACCGTCTTTAAATGAGGCCTTCTCACTCATCCAGGCATAAAAGAGTTGGAGAATTGTGATGTTGGAATCCAAGTTTGCTGACAGCTCAACATTCATCTCTATAAAAACCAACAAAGAAGCCCTTAACCACCACCAACAGAATCCTCAAAATAAGGTAGCTATCTGGAGTAGTTTTTGTAAGAAGCCTCATCACACTAGAGAGACCTACTGGAAGTTACATGGGAAGCTACAAAAAGCATGGAAAGAAGGGGTAAACAAGGATGGACAGGTGAAAGCCCACTTCATTGAACCTACAAACTTTAGAGATTCTGAACAAGCTAGATCAGAACCAAAAGGACCTAACAAAAAAGAGATTGAGTGCCTAAAGAGCATTCTGAGTTCCTTGGAAGGTGTTGGTGCATTATGTTCATTAGCCCAATCAAGTGATTTTTCTAATTCTCATGCTCTTAGTGCCTTATTAGTGTCTCCTAGGGGTTCTTGGGTCGTAGATTCAGGTGCCACAGATTATATGACTACCTCTCATCATTCTTTTATTTCTTATAACCCCTGTCCTAGTAACAGAAAAGTTAAAGTTGTAGAGGGCTCTCTTACTAC
>JAOTBA010033381.1:0-16097 GCA_025629845.1 Erythroxylum squamatum
AGCAACAATTAATATAATTCGCTATTTGCCAATCGGACCTATATTTCATTCTTCCGTTTATGTAGCACATTTATGCGAGGTTCATGGGAACGTGTGGACAATCGGTCGGTCCGATATACCATCACCAAGTAGCTGACAAAAGTACCCTAGATTCTCTCCCAGAGGACGCTAAAGTAAAAGCAGCCGAACTGTTTTGAAAAAATCGAATTTTTTATATTTATTATCGTGGGTCCTAACCTATTAATTGATAATTAATTACACACCCGTAAAAGCGCGCATTTGATTTGACAAAATACCTCTTCGAATTACTTTGATTTTACCGCCCAAAAAATAAAATAAAATATTATATTCGTAAGTATTTTTTTTAATATTCCTAAAATGGACAAAAGAAAACTTTGGTTATTGCTAAAAGATTAAATAATTAAAAATTTATTTTTATTTAAAAATTTTGAAGTTTAATTAAAAAAGATGATATTAAAAAAATTAATTGATTTATTTTAGTTTATAAAATTTTATTTATCATCATTATCAATACTCAGTTGAATCCCGCGTAAATGCGAGGTCTAGAAAGATCTAATAATACTCAGTCTTATCCCTATTTAGTAGAAGGTTGTTTTCATTAGACCTACATGTAAATGTGATACGAAGATGTTACAAAAAAAAGTCAAATAGACATAAAAGATGTAATAAAACAACGAAATACGTTAAAAAACTTAGAATAAAGTAATAATGTTTATAAAAAGTTTATATAAATTTAAAAAAATTAACTGACCAATTAACAAATTGATCAATTTAACCAAAATAATTGAACTAAAAAATTAAAAATTAAGCTAAAAAATTGTAAGTTTTAAAAATTTTACTGTTGAAACAATCGAATAAGTTGAATTTTTTAATCATAAAAAAAAACTACTTTAGGCTATATTTAGTTGAACGTAAAGTTTTCAATGAATAGAATGAAATATAATGATTTATAATGGAATGAAATGTAAATGAACGTAATATTAAAACATTGTTGTTTGAGAAGGATGGAACGGTTCATAATGTAATATAGTGAAATATTGTTTGGATGAAGAGTTTATAATGTAATATAAAGTTGTTTATCATTTTACATTTCATCTTAAATTTTTCAAATCGGAGGTTTTTTATTTTTACTGTTTAAGATGGAAAGAGATATAATATGAAACCCTCATCTTTCATCTCGTTTCATTTCATTCCATCATAAACTCTTTTTCAAAACGATGAAATAATATTACGTTTTATTCCACAGGCAATTTGTTGAGGATAATCTTGTCACTCAAATAAAATAAATAATTTATAAATACTTAGTTTAATAAACAAGACAAAAAATGGAATATAGCTTCTATGTTTATGGAAATTCACGATTTGCTCCACTAAAATTGCTTTTATTTCAAGTGTACCCCAAAGTTTAATGCCATTGCTCTCTCAGTCACGTTATGTGTATTTATTTACATCATTTTGTCTTTAATGTTTGATACGGCTAAATTAATTCCCATATTAATTGTTTTTACATGCGTTTAAAGTGGATTTTGGATGCCATTTTGTTTTATTGATTATTACCGTTTTAAGTATGAGTAATCAAGTAAGTATTACTTTTTAGAGTTGTGTAATTTGATATTATAAAAAAAAAAGTTCAATTTAGTCCGACCTAAATGGACTATGTCCGAATTGAATTGATTTTTTTTCAAGTTTTTTTTATAAGGTCGGGTTAAAACTTTGATTGTTTAATCCGATCAAAAGTTTATTTTTTTTACATAAAATAACAAAAATAAAAAATAAATTTAATCGGGAACAATTGAATACAAGCTCGAACTTGAAAAAAAAAACGTTTCTTTAATAGAATTTTTAGATCTTTTAAAATAAAACTTTTAATAAATGCACTAATTTACAAAATTATGTTGCCAAACCACCCCATGATGTGACGAAGGGCACCCCATTAGTTAATAGTTACGTTTTATTGATATTGATTAAACAATTTATTTTAATAATCCTTAAAAATTGATTAATTTATTATTTAATTATCAATTTTTGTAAATTAATAAATTTTTATAAATTAATTTTTTTTATTAATTTTATTTAATAATATATTTTTAATTAAACACTAAATTATTCTATGAATAAAAACAATCTCTTTGAGTTATATTTGAAATTCTTTAATTTTATTCAATGTTTAGTAGATTTTATAACAATCTAATACCAACTAAACTTTTTAAACTTTAAACTTTTTGTTTTACAAGCTTAACTTTATGTTCGGGTTTTTAAAACATTGGTTATGAATATCTTAAAATTTAGATTGAAACTTTAATAAATATCTAATTTGTTTTTAATTTTTGTCTTTTTGGTAATTAGAAACAAGGGTTACATCAATATTGCGAAAACCATATTAAATTTGAAATTAGATTTTTTAATTCTATTAATACTAGTTAATATTAAATGGTCTTTTGAGTAATTTTTTTAGATTACAAAATTAGGTCCTGTATTCATTTCTTCCCACCGGGTCAATTTAGAGAAATGCAAGAACTATGGGACTGTTTTGCGAATATCAAACAGACAGGGACACGTTTTCAGGAAGGGCACGAGAGCAAAAAAGACATAAACTAGAAAGAATATATAACCATTTTCGAAGAGAACACACACTTCTTTTCTCTCCTTTCTTCTTATTTTTCTGTCCCTGTTTCTGTCCCTGTCTCTGTCTCTCTCTGGGGATACTCTTCTGAAGTAACAGAGAGAAGCCGATCATGGGTTGCTTTCTCTGTTCTGGAAAGTCAAGAAAGAACCAAAAGAAACCCCAGAAGAGCATCAACAACAAGTCTGATGATCAGATCCCATCATCTTCGGGTACTTTTAAGTAGACGATACTTCAAAGTTTGCTTCTTTTTTTTTTTCCCCCCCCGTCTGCTGTATTGGTTCATGTATCGTTTTAAAGTAGTTATTTCATGTAAAGTTGGTGATTTTCATGAGAACTGGGTCACATTCATCAAAGTTTGAAGCTTTCTTTTCGAGGGTATTGAAGTATGTGTTGATCTGGATTGGACACGGGGATTATTGTTGGTGAAGCTAATTTAATCGCAGTTTTGCGCTAATGTGGTTCAGTTTCAAGGTCATTTTTTGGCCTGAAGGTGATGAATTTCGATCGTAGTCATTTCTATCCCTTTTGAAGCTCTGGGATCTTTTAAAATTTCTCGGATCAATTGCATATTAACGGTGTTGATTCAGTGACAATTTATCTGAATAGTTCTGTTTGTATATATAATTTTTTGCCGGGGAAAGGTACTATCAGTAAAAAACGTGGCTTTCACTAGGCATGTGGCCTAATTGTCAGCAGACTTATACATGCAATCATTCTACCTCATGAAGTTGGTTCACAAAATGTGTCTTTTTTTTTTTTTTTTTAAGGGTTGTTGAGTATTACTAAGATTGCGATTATTTTGGCGAAACCCTCCAAGTGTTCATCAGTGTTTCATTTCAACGGTAATCCGGCATTGTGGGATATCTTGTTACACTAAGTTCACAGTCGGCCCCTTGTTTAATTTTTTCTTAAATGATTGATTGAAATTCTAAAGGTACATGTGTGCTAATTTGTCATGAAAGAGTGTTTCATATCATTTTATTGTCGAGGATTCATGGTCGTTCTAAGTTTTGGGAAGCAGGCAATGCTGGTTAGAGCGATAGAGTTAGGTATGCAAGGGGAATAATCCAGTTGGTCGTTCCTAGATGATCGTTTTATCTTCTGGTTCTTGTTATGTTTCTCAAATTTGGATGACAAGATTTTTTAGACGACCTGGTTCATAACTGTTTTTAGTTCAACTGATGTGATAGTGAGTACTATTTGTTGTGTTTCAAATTATTGGTGGGTTGATTGTAATGCTTATTGTTGTTCTATTGTTTTATGCAGAGAAGGTGAAGGTAAACTTGACCTTGGATATTAAGAAGGATATTCCTATGGAGGGAGGCACTGATCATATTGCTGCGCATACATTTACGTTCCGTGAATTGGCTGCTGCAACAAAGAACTTCAGGGCAGATTGTCTTTTGGGTGAAGGAGGCTTTGGCCGAGTATATAAAGGAAGATTGGAGAGTAACAATAAGGTTTGTTGAACTAGTTGGATTCGGCTTTTTGAATGAAGATTTACAAAAGGACAATTCCTTGTATCTAATCATTGTTTGTAGATGTAGATCAAATCGTTCCCTGGAAACTTTATCTCCTTGATTACCTTATGATGCTCATATCCAAGAGAAGAACTGATTGATCGTGGAAAGATAATAATGAAACTTGTCAGCTCAAAGGATCAAGAGGAACATTTGAGTAATTGATTCTAATTTCAAGATATTGTGAATCCATCTGACCCAAAACTAGATTATCGCTTCAAATTTTAGACCGAACACCTTTTTATCTTTGGCATTGTAACTATTAGTTCAGCACAAAATGTAATGCTCCAAATGACCTGAATATTTTTTGATACATTGTAGGTTGTTGCTATTAAGCAACTTGATCGCAATGGGCTACAAGGGAACAGGGAATTCCTTGTTGAAGTATTGATGTTGAGCCTACTTCACCATCCAAATCTTGTTAACTTGATAGGGTACTGTGCTGATGGAGACCAAAGACTTTTGGTTTATGAATACATGCCATTAGGATCTCTGGAAGATCATCTACATGGTAAGTTCTCAAATAGTTGATTTATGGTTGTTAGGCTTCAGAAGTTTGATACTCTCTTTAAAATGGTAAAAATATTAATTCATGAGTCAAAAAAGGGAGGTTTTGTTAGATAAATTACAAATTAGAAGGAAGTGCTATGAGAATACATGTGTTTTGTTCTTATCTTGAGTGCGGTTAGAGAAGCGTACAGATATTCCATATTCATTTGAATGTAATATTTCTTTCCAATCACTTTGCTAACCGTTCACGAGTCATTGCCTCTTGGATGCCCATTTTATTGATCGCTTTGAGCATGTTTATACTCATTTAAGGTTAATGTTTTTTGACATACATGAGTGATTTACTTCTATTGCATTTATATTTTAGATCTGCCACCTGATAGAAAACGACTTGACTGGACTACGAGAATGAAAATAGCTGCCGGTGCTGCTAAGGGCTTGGAGTATTTGCATGACAAAGCTAACCCCCCTGTGATATATCGTGATTTGAAATGCTCGAACATTTTGCTTGATGAAAATTATCATCCAAAGCTATCTGATTTTGGCTTGGCAAAATTGGGTCCCGTTGGAGACAAGACTCATGTTTCCACTAGGGTGATGGGAACCTATGGATATTGTGCTCCTGAATATGCAATGACGGGTCAGCTTACGCTAAAATCAGATGTATACAGTTTTGGTGTTGTACTCCTTGAAATCATTACTGGGAGGAAAGCTATTGACAATTCCAGAGGCGGCGGGGAGCATAATCTAGTTGCATGGGTAAGACACTTGTGGCCTTTTGTAAACATAAGTTCCATCTTATCATTGCAGTATTCGGTTTGAAATATCATTGCAGTAGTCAGTTTGAAGTAGCTTCTCACTTCTGTGAAAGTATGTTTTCTTTATTGGCATGGCATGAACTACTTCTGATCTATTATATGCTCTTGGATATTATAACCTTTTAAGACCAGCAATGGTTAATTTGACTTTTGTTTCATATGGTATATTTGGACCTGAAATTGATGAAACAACAAATTCCTTAATTCACCATTATTTTACAATCAAACCATGTCTGAAGAACTACTTCTAGGTAGTGCGAAGATAAAGGAAGGACAAACCGGTACCCGTAAAGAGGAAAGACAACTAGTTGACTATCTTTGGAAATCAGATTAAGTCTGCGGTGAACTTCATTGTCGGAACTTCTTCGGATTTACAATGTGAATACTCTTGAAATTCATGTAGAATTGGGTAGCATACTGAGGTTATGAACTTGTGATAAGTGTTATATACTTTTCATTGAGGGAGTTTTCTCATCTTATAATTAATTGATTCGGCATGGACAAACTTGCAATTAAGTGCTTCTTCCTCTTTTTCCTTCGGTTTCAGAGCTGAGTTTCCTCAAGATTTAATAGTCTGGGTCTTTACTGGGTGACAGTTGTAGTTGATCCTTGAGATTTCTGCCAACTTCTTGCCTTGGGCTTATGTGCCCATTTATCAGTTGCTGGTATATTGTTTCAAGATGTTACTCACTTTATGCGGTCCAACCTAAGTTCTACTAAAATATTTATTGATCTGGATAGTTTTGCTTTTGAATCTTGATCTAATGTCGTTCCTGTGATGCAGGCACGGCCTTTATTCAAAGATCGACGGAAATTCGCCCAAATGGCCGATCCACTTCTCCAAGGTCAATATCCTGTGAGGGGTTTGTACCAAGCTCTTGCAGTTGCTGCAATGTGTGTTCAAGAACAGCCTAACATGCGGCCCCTCATAGCTGATGTAGTTACAGCTCTTACTTATCTTGCTTCTCAAAAGTAAGATCCCGAGACTCAGTCAGTACACAGCTTCCGCACAGGCTCGTCTACTCCTAGAACTAGAAGGGAACCGTGAAGTTGATAGGCGAATTTTAGAATGCACCCATGTTTAGGGAATCATACCATCCTCAGGAGCCAATTGACATGATTGCAAGCTTTGTAAGTACAGGTTTATATATCTACAATGAGGTCACTGAACAGGATTCAATTTCGACAGGTGCAGCTAGCTAGAATGTGATTCCTATTGCTGCAATACACGATTTCATGTTTTCCATAAACCCTTTTTTTCTATTTAGTTTATTTTCTCACCATTTTGTGTAAGTTTCTTTTTTGGTTATTTTTGTTTTACTATACTGATCTCCCTCCCTCCACCCAAAACTGTGCCCTTTCTTTGTACAAGCTCTTTTGTACAATGGCTCTGTATCTAAATAGAAATTGGTCTATCCTTGAAGAGATTCACTTTACCATATTCTTAATACCAGATCATATAGCTATGTTTTGTATAAAATTGGAATGATACAGAGAAGTTTAGACACTCCTGAATTGAGAAGAACTTCGGGGTTAAACAAAAGTTCGTCATCCGATAAAATTGAAACGATACGGAGAAAATTACACTTACAAATTGCGAAAAACTTCAGGGTTGAACTGTCTTCGGTTCAAACTTTCTTCCAATCGGAATAAACTTCATTTTGCTTCTGTCATTCACATTGAAAATATGAAGAAATATTCACAGAAGAAGCAATATTGAATCAAAGATTATACAATTGTTTCGTGAAGGATTTCATGTTTCTTTTTTACATACTATTCAGCTATAAAGAGACCTACTATTGCTACTGAACAGTGAACAGACAATAAATGGAAATAGCTCTACAAGGGACATGTTAAATAAAAAGATGACCAAAGAAGAAAAGTGATCTACACTCTGAAAGGTTCGGCAAAAAATTATCTACTAGTCTGACAACTTAAGATATTTTAGTTATACCGAACCTAAAATACTCTACTCGTTTTCCTTAACTGAATGACCATTTGTCTCCTTCTGCTCATTGCTTGGACTTTGCTCCTCAGTGAACGACTTGCCATTTTCTGCCTCATCAACATTAGCAGGTTTCCCCTGTTTTGTCCATTTTGGTTAAACAACATCCAAACTGACTTACTCTTAGCGTGTGAAATTAATATCGACGTAAATACATAAAAGACAAACCTTGTTTCGGTCACGCCATCCAAGTCCGAAAGGTCGAGCTAATAAACCAACCTTTCTTGGAGGTATGTCTTGAATAGCCTCTTGATTTGCTTTATGTGCTTGCCCAGGAGTTCTGAAAAATTTTAGATTCATCTCTAAGCAACTATGTGATCCAATTGGGTAACTTATGAGCACTCCAAATAGACATGTGCTGACAGAGGTTTGTAGTTAAAATTACAGGAAATGAATTTCTTGGCCTTGTTTTCTATCGTGTTTAATTTCCAGAAATTGATGGATGACAAAATCCAAATACTATCCACCACAATTCAACAACCGTAGTATAATTAACAAGTCAATAAGAAAACTGAAGCTGCAAATATTTAACTCTGAAAGGAAGTTGACTACTTACCTTGGAGAATGTTGTGTCTTTAGTTGACCAGATTGGTATTGTAAGGTCGCCTCCAACATAGACTCTGCCATAACCACGCGCTTCTCCATTTGAGCAAGGGATGCCATGGCCTCTTCATACTTCTCCTGTAGATATGTAACAGTTGTAGTAGTTGATGATCATCAAAGAAGTAATTAAACTGTAAGTTAGAAAGTTCAGATGGCCTCTCGCAGAAAGGAAGCATCACTAATATAATCACTGTCTAATAAATATCAGAATTCAGTGATAGTGCAACAAAATTAGTTTTCCAGGCTCATCATGCAAATTATCTTAAGAATCACTGAAAACTATGACACACACAAGTCTAGCAAAATATTCAACAAAAACAACTGAAAAATACAAACCTGAAGCACTTGAGCTGCATATCTTTGGGCTGCCGCATCTTGTTCAGCATATCTGCGTGCGTCTTCTGTTAGTCTTTGCTCTTGCTCCACCCGCATTAAAACCTGCATGGGTCTCAGCATCGGAAACATAATTATAAGTCAAATATGAGAGAAGAACCAATGGCTTTGCGTGTGATAAGCGCTATAAGCAAATATGAAACAAACATGAACCTGGAGCATTGCGTTTTCTTGTTCCTGCTTATCAGCAAGGGCCCTTTGCAGCTGGGAAACCTCACGCTCCAACTCTTCAACCTAGAGATCATAAGCAAATATTCAGAATGCAATGCATTTGAATCAGGATTAGGCATTGGCACATCAGGATGAAGAGAATCTGAGATAAATAACAATTCAAAGAACACAATCACTACCGATTTCGGTTCAACTAAAAATTACAATTTCATTTCAAAAACCCAAGACCATGTCAGTGAAAATCTTAAACTCACAGAAAACTGATCATCGAACACATCTTATAGCAGCTTTTATCATTTTCCAGTGGCATTGGATGGAAGACCATGTGCATCTAGACGAAATTCAACGTAAGACTTTTTTTTTAATTCTGAAGGACTTCTTATTCTGATATTTCTTCATGAAAACAGATTTGCTCTCGCAAACCCCCTCCCCCGAAAACCCATATGTTCTCAAGTTATTTATCTCTTATGTATTAGTTGTTTTAGCAATATGAAGCCCCAAAAGTTCGTATAAAGAGATTTTCCAAATAAGAATGAAAAGAAAAAGTTTATGTATACCCTAGCACTCAATTGCCGTCGGTTGTCCTGCTTGACCATCTCCATCAAAGCTGTCTCCAACTCCTCAGCTCTGATAAAGAATTGATACAAGGTAAATATGAGATAATCTTTCAAAGAAAATAATTTCACAAACCAATAGCATCATATGATAGAGATGAAGTATGAAGCAAAAAATAAAGAATGCTGCCTACAGAAACATAAACCACAGCACAAAAGTTCCAGTTACACTTCAATACAACCTGCCACCTATATAGACAATATCTGCTATACTCTATTCATTTACATTCACAATTTAAGTGTGATCCTTGCTCAATATCTAGCCCTGCTCCATTTCTGGGGAAGTGATAAAAAAGATGTTCCATCTAAGGCCAAAGCTTTGCACCCGAAAAGTTGTGAATAGTGCATCCTAATAATTGAACTTGTCAAAAACTTCATTTCGTTATTGCCTAAAAAGAACAAATTACAATATGCAGAAGACTACCAAAATTCGCTGAATTCACTGGTCATACAAAGACTAGAATAAAGCTGCAGTTTCATGTCTACTTGTATGTCTTGTTCCCTTGCTTGTACCTTAACCATGCCACAATCCCTTCTACATTAAATTTATATCCTCTATTCCACCATTTCAGCTATTCTACGCCATTCTTCAGTTGAGAAGAAAAATAACCATGCTCCATCATACATATTGCTACAGAACAAACTATCAGTTTGATAATACAGGACTAAAAGTCAAATGTGTAAAATGACGTCAAGCCACTTAACAGAGACAAAAATACTAAATCAATGAAGAGCACAATAGTGGAAGTCTGATCCAAAGGAGACTATCTCCAAGCAACAGTGCAACAATGCAAATCCACATGACACTTACACTTCAGGCCACAGAACAAACACAACCATGAAATGATTTGAAGCATGTAGTACATGTAGGCTTGTAAGGTTGCAAAGACACATGACAATAGAAATCCTGACCTCAGAACAGCAGATCTTTTCTCCTCTAGCAACTTGCACAGTTCAACCTTTAGCCATACAACCTGTAACATCATTTATATGAGAAAATCAAAACACTCAAACATGTACAATCATAGTCCCCAATCCCCGACACCCTCCTGAAAAATAAAAAATATACCCACTAACAGGAGAACAGCATGCAAACACTGAGTCTAGGGATTGCAGTTTACGGTAAAAAGTTAACAATGCATTAACTCCTAAAATTCATGAAAGATAATGCTAAAGAGGGGATGTGGTCCACCTGATCTTGGAGATCTAGAGTAGTATCTACCTCCCCATCACCAGTCAGGCTAATGACAACATCATCTGCATTAGTAGATCCAGACTCTGAGCGAGAGAAATCACCACTTCTATGCTTATCTATCAGAATTGACTTCGGGTCATGTTTGAAATTATATAGCTTTGATGCCAAACCATGGGAATCCCTCCAAGCCTGAAGCCCCTTTGTCCTTTCCTCAACTGCAGTCATAACAGCTGGCCGATGCTTATTTCTCAGTTCTCGCAGCCTAGTTTCATTCACATTTTGGTAACCCATGCAAGCTGTTAAAACTAGTTGACTGCTATCAAATGTTGAACCAGCCAGTGACTGTAGCAGAGTTACTGCATCACCAGCATCCTTAGTAGTAACCAATGCCGGGCCTACAAAAAACTGAAACTAAATCAAGTTTCACAAAGAAAATAGGGTAACAGAAACTTAAATAAATATGACATCCATTGATTTTAGGAAAAAACTCAGTATTGTTCACCCAGTACCATATAACTCCATTAAGGCAAGTGCTGTTCTGAAAAGCATGACACGATTTCCTTCATAGAGAAGCACATCCCACACTCGCAGAACTGAAGTAAGGAGGACAGCACCAGTTTATGTGTTAGCTTTCCTTAGAAATAATGGATCCAAACTAAGGAACTGATATAAAATTAATGAATCTTAGCACGCAATGTTAAAACGTACTAAGTTGTGTAAGTCATGCATTAAAACAAAAACCTGACCGCTTTCCCAAGGAAGCATGTTCATGAAGATAGAAAGGAACCATGGCCCAGCCACCCATGCCACTTGCACTCCCAGGTAATCCAAATGATTCACTGACATAGAATTGATGTTGACATATGAAAACCAATTTCTTGCTAATTTAAAGAACTTGAAAGATATAAGAAATCATATGAATACTTATACCCACCTAATTTAGGGAACCTTTCACGCACCAACTCTTCAAAAACAAGTTGGTCAACCTGAAAAGGAGAAACAAATCATTCAGAATATCTATTTGTAAATGTCAAGTGATATTCTGTGATTTTTCTTTTGCCGTGAGAAAAATAAAATGACGGTAAAAACAATGGCATTGAGAAACTAGAACTTTGGTAAACATTACCTGAGACTCTATCATTTCCTCTGAGTAATACCCATCAAAATAGTCATCAATAATGCCCATCAGTGCCCTGAGAATTCAAGCTAAATTTAGTAAAAATAGCACTATTTTGGCTATGAAGATATCATGGTAAATAACTTTCTTAAATGAATTGTGCCAACTAAGTTTCTAAGCATACCAAAAGGCATTTTCTTCTGGCATCAAAAGCAGTAACAGGGCCGCAAAGAAATTCATGGCCTATATAATCATTAATGCGAAGTACAAAAAGAGTTAGCTATTTGAAGTGAGGAAAATATTCAATTGACTGCAATTAGCATTATAGGCTCAAGTACCTGGCAATAGCCAACAGAGGGGTTATGTCGAGCGTATGCCGTAAGTAAGCGCCTCAAGGCATCTCTACCATCATCATCCAAAGCAGGATGCCCTGGGAATGTTCGAGGCAAATCCTGCATTAACACCACTAGCAGTATGAGAAATTTTGCAATGACAATGTCGAAAGGAGGAAACAAGGATTATCATCCAGATAGAGAAGTCATTGCAATGACCTTCTCAATTTGTCCCTTCCATTTCTCAGATGCATACAAGTGATCCATGGTCGAATCCTTAGCATGATTGTCCAACTCTTTATCAACATGATTAGTATTAAGTTCTTCCTTAAGCAGATCCTGATAATACTTCTCCACTCGACGTGCCCTTACACCCACAAATGCTTGCCATAGCTAAAATTGTTATCAGAAATTAGTACAGAAATCAGTAAACGAGTTGAAAAGAAATAAGGGTCGAGTATACCTCTCCCCTAAGTGCCATTGGAACACCCCCGCGAACAAGGACCTCTAACTCTTCTTTCCAGGGAAACAAAGATTCAAGAGTGGTTGCATCAGCAGTTGTAGTAGCCATAATAGAGACACTAACGTTGTCAGTCGAAGGGGAATCTTGAATTAGATCCGACCTTTCAACATCATAAAACTCATCTTCAGAATCCTCCTCAGCTGATCCTTTTAGCATCTTGGCATCCTCCTTAGGAGACACAGCTGTTCTAGGGTCCTTGTCCTCCCTTAATTGATTGACCTTCTTCTTCACACGGCTACTCATCATATCTTCAATTACACGTAGTGATGGTCTAATCACTGTCCATATTTGGATCTTATGATTTTTTCTATTCTCAGCTGCTTGTTTCTCTTCCTTTTCAATGACATTTTCAGGTGAAGTATCAGAGCCAGGCTTTTCACTACTTACATTATCTCCTTCAACATCAGTCTCTACACTCTCAATCTTCTCTTGGGTACTCAGTCCTTTGCTTCCTTCTTCTCTATATGATCCATCCACTGCCAATTTAATGGATCCTGCTTCTCGTTCCAAGAAACTCGTCCATCTATCTGATCTTTCCTCTTCTTCCTCCTAAACATGTGAGGATATGAGAAAAAGAAAAGGGGCAATTTTATCTTCCTTTATCTATCCTTTGTTTAAATTTCGTTTTCCTTTTTCTATAGATATGGTATGTGGATAAACAGATGACCGATAACAAAAAGTATTCTAACCTTTAAATCATACAATCTCAATCACCTAAGGAGTGAATACAACAATAAACTATATGCAAACTTTCACATATTTTAACCTTTTACATCATACAATTTCAATCATTCAAGGAGTAAATACAACAACAAATTGTATGCAAACTTTCATCTTTTGCTATCAAACTCAATCTGTAGAAACACCCCTGGGTATGTTAGTTCCTCTCCTTTTCGCTCAAAAACACTTCATAGGGAAAACGAAAAAGAAACAAAAAAATTTCCACCGGCTAAACAACCAATCAGGTGCTAGAAATAAGTAGGAGTCCAAAAGGAAACCTTGTAGATATTAGCATATTCCCGGTATCTTTGTACATGTTGTGGTCTCACTGCAAATCCATAAGCGTCCCTGTCCATATGAACATTTACTAACGCATTATTTCAAAATCTTCTATATCATACAACATAGATCCTCCATTGCAGTGATTCAACAAGCATAACACAAACATAATAAACAGTGCAACACTCATACACACTCACAGAGAGAGAGAAAGTGAGAGACAAATCATTCTGCACTATATGCTAGCTTAGTCCTACATAAGCACGCACCCTATTAAAAAACACAAAAACTTCAACAAAAGAAGTTCAAAATCCGCACCACAACTAAAATGAGGCAAAGATTAACAGAAACATACCTGCAATCTGCCTTCAACGATCAAGGACTCAAACTAGACAAGAGCATGTTCCACTCAAAATCTCAACTCTAATCTCCATGCTACTCGAATTTGTACGCAATGTAACTCAATTTCACTATAGAACTACACCACATTTATGATCAAAACTCCTGAACTAGGCCTATTATCACACATTGTTCAAACTCCATCCAATTACAGACAACTTCAAATAAAGATCACAAATCGATCAAGCACTCAAACGCTACGAAGATCAACTCCACAAATCCAAATCTCCACTTATCGAAACGATCAACACTTCAAAAATGAACACCAGCAAAACAGAAACGATCGGACCGACGAGGAAGAAGTGAAGAAGCTTAAAAAAGGGACGCGTGGCGCGAGAAGGGAAGAGAGAAGAAGAGTGAGCGCGTAACACTGACCTCTTGTGCTCGAAAGCGATGAGAGGGTTAATGGCCTTCATAGCTGGACGGATCTGATTGGTCTGTCAGCTTCTCCAAAGTCAGAGGCTCAGTTAGAGAGCGATCTTCGGGAAAATCAACTCTATCTCCTTAAAACTCTGCAACTGAATTTCAGTAACAAAGAAAGGGAGAGGAGAGGAGAGAGAGAGACACGAAGAGTGGACAGCGTTTGGATGTTTGTGTACGTAAAAGATGAAAACGGTGTTTTTGTAACGTGGGCTCGAGATTTGAGGGAATTAATAGTTTATAAATTAATTGTATATGTAATTTTATAAATATTTAAAAAATGAGTTAGAACTTAGAAGACGAGATTAGGGTCATAAAATAAGGTTTGGTTATTTAATTGTATTTTTTTGCATTTTTTTAAATATGGATCAACCATTTTCTAACCTAATATTAATTATCTTATAAATATATTACAATTTACAACACAATTAATATCCTCTTTATAAAAATAATTATTGTGTCAACTTATTATAAATAAATATTTTTTACTTGTTTCCTAATCAATTTCACTATATCATTAGTCAAATTAAGGAATTAACATGCAACAACGAAATGTTACATGTTTAAAACAATTATTAAAAAATACAACTGGTTCGGTCGATTAATCTTAAAAATTTTGAGCCGTCTAATTTTTTTGTTCGGTTTTTGACTTTTCGGGTTAAAATTTGATCAATTCATTAATTAATCAGCCAATTTTTTGTAATTAATGAGTTTTTATAAACTAAAATAAATCAATTAATTTTTATTTAACAATTTTTTAATTAAACTTCAAATTCTTTTAAAGATAAAGATAATTTTTCTCAATCATATTTCAAATTCTTTAATTTTATTTAATCTTTATGCAGTTTTGTGACTAACACATGACTAATTTGGCAAATGAGGATATCACAAAATAATTTAGTTGGCATTTTTTATAAATAAAAATATGCTAACTAATGTTTTTCACTTATCCAAATTTTTACCTATTCTTATTTTGGAATTGTTAAAAGAGCAATACATTCAAACTTGAGAATCTTTTTATACCCTTCATTCATTATGCTATTATATCATCTTTCTTGTGAAGTTTATTTTATTTAATCTTATACGACATTATCCGGTCGAAGTCAAATTTGAAATGTTTTGTTTTTAAATTTAAGTTCATACTTGAAACTTTAAGTCGGAGCCCGAGTTTGATTAGACGTAATTTTTTTTAATTTCTGGAGTTCGTTTTAAATATTTAAAAGGATATCGTTTTGTATAAAAAAATTCAAATTTTAAATTTCAAATCGAATAGAGTTGGACAGTCCAATCGCAAATTCAATCCAAATTTTGAAATTAAAAAATATATAAACTTGAACCAAACTTCAAAATTTTTATACAAAACAACATAAGATTTCATTTATATACATTTTTTTTAGGGGAAAATACGGAGTCAATTAAGCAAAAAGAAACCGAATATAATTCGGAACGGAGTTCCAAGATGAAAGGGAATCAAAAGATAAAGAAGCCCGAGCTAAACAGTGCGCGGCAAGATTAAGGTTTCTACGAATCCAAGAAACTCGAATGTCAGGACGAGAAGCTAACAAAGACTTACAATCATCGACAAGTAAACCAACTTCGGAAAGGTCCTCCGAATCAGGTCGGCGAAGAGCAAGAAACAGGGATTGAGCGTCGGTGAAAATTATACCGGGCCCGGGGTGGGTGTCGACTAGCCATTGCAAAGCGTTGCGTAAGGCAACAGCCTCGGCCTGACTCGCAAGAAGAACACCATCGCGAACAGAAGAGAAAGCGCGGACGAAACGGCCATGCGGATCACAAAGAACAGCGGCACATCCGGTTCGGCGATGCTCGG
>JAOTBA010033392.1:0-16091 GCA_025629845.1 Erythroxylum squamatum
ATTATAACAACATATAATTATGATATAATAAAGTTATTAATTTATCAAATATTAAATTACAAAATATTTATATCTTTGTATTTAAACCACTTAATATTTCATTTGAATTAAACTAAAAGTCTTTAAATGAAAGCATAACATCACTAACTTCCTAATGTTTTAAGTGATATTTTAGGTATAATGAGCTAAATATTAACATAATTTGTGTTAAAAGGCAGGTTTAGATTGAAGGGAGCTACATACATTTGCATATCATTAATGAGAAATACATTTTAAAATTAAAATCTTGAGATGTACTTATTGATATGATTAATTAGGAATTTTAATTCAATTGATTATAAATTTGTAGGAAAATTCATTAAGTTAACAGTTATAGTTAAGAATTTCAATTCAATTAATTACGAATTTTAATTGTACTTAAATACTTTGTTAATTATTATAAGAGAGAATTGATAAAACCAAATTCATTAACTATAGAAAATTTTGCTACATACGAATGATTATCTAAATCATTTGAAAAGAAATGATACAATTTACAAAATTAAGATAATATCATCCCGGATAGACTGGGAAGTAGAGACTGAGAGAGCATCTAATTGATTAATTGTACTTGTTGGTAGGGTCGTCAAGAATTTGGAAATCATCTTTATGTACAAACATTATATTTAGTAATATAATATTAAAATAAAAAGAATATTTAGTAATGTAATATTAAATAAAAGGAAAATTAAAAGTACCTTCGTCTTTATATATTTGATCAAAATAACCTTCAGTTGGTCGATTAATTTCACTAGTTCCCTTCACATTAATACCTATGGCTGTAGAAAAATAAAAAACATAATGTTAAGTAAGATAATATAAAGATAGATAAAATAAATATATTAAAACGAAAATAATTTACCATCAATATCTTCATTATTTAACCAACTTTGAGCACATATAAGGGCTTCCACAGTGCGATAATGAAGTCGACCACGCTGAGGAGTAATGACCCTACCACTAGTACTAAATGCAGACTCTAAAGCAACGGTGGATGATGGAATAGCTAACAAGTCCTATGCAATGTTTTGCAAGATCGGATAATTCTGTGCAGGCGTCTTCCACCATGACAATATATTGAACGACTCATCTTCAGTTTCAGGAATATAATATGTGGAAAAATATTTATCTAGCTCCATCCTATTGTAAGAAATCCTAGTCGTTTTCTCTTTCAAAAAAATTGAAAGAGAATATGCCAATAATGGGTTAGAAGAAAAGGTCGAACTTGAAACTGAAGTCTGAGTTGAACTGCCTGCATACCGATCATGAGTTTGTTGCATTCTAACTTCATAATCATGAAATAATTGATACCATAATTGTTCATGGTATGTAGATGCTCTTGAGCTTCACCACTATACAATGCATTATAAATATATTCAACCTCGTCCATCTTGTATCTCGGGTCCAACACATATAATACTGCAACAATATCTCCAACCTTAGACCAATAAGAATTAAACTTTTCTGCCATCCGCTCCGCCATAGACCAAATCACTACATTGGAGTTAAACATCCACAATGATAAAACATGCTTTATGTTGGACATAGTGCTAAAGATACAGTGCAAAGTTGGATATTTTGTTCTTGAGAACAATTTAGTCCAATTATTGAATAATTACAACTTCATACAAAATTCTCTAGCCAAGTCTCATTGATCCTCTGATGGTACATAGGTATACTGAGAATCCCTTTCGGCTAGTCTAATAAATAGCTGAGGATATGGGATTGCCAACTCCAACATCTTAAAGGTTGAGTTCCATCTGGTAGGACAATCGAAAGCCAACTTCTTTGGATTTGGAATGCATAAAATTTGTGCACCATCTCCAAAAGTTTCAACTCTTTTAGGAGTTGCACTCTAATATAAGACATTATTCCGAATACACTATTGCTTCCTTTATCGTCTCTAGCCCATCCTTCACAATCAAGGTAAAAATACGCACAAAACAACACATATGAAATAATTTACCTCTAATCAGTAAGCTCCCAACTCGCATCTTACCCTTCAACTTCTAAATCATAGCATCATTTGTGCTACAATTATCGACTGTGATGGATGATACTTTGATGTCAATGTTCAAATCCATCAAATAGTCTTTCAACGCGTTTGCCAATTTTTCACTTGTATGTGGTGTCGGCGCATAAATAAACCTATTATGAAAAAGCATACTAACATGAATCATAAATTCATAAAATAATGAAAAAAGTAAATGATAACAATATTAAAGAATATAAATTACCTCACAAGTCTATCGCATAAGTTCCAATCATTATCAATATAATGTGTCCTCACCGCCATGTAACCCTTCTTTTGGTTATCGTCTATCCATATGTCCGTTGTTATAGCAATTCGTCCTTGAACACTCGACAATGCTCTTAATGTTTCTCTCTTCTTGTCCTCATAAATTGTGAAAATATCATTCCTCAATGTATTCCGACTTGGAACCTTGAAAGTTGGTTGGAGTGAATTAAGAAATATCCTTGATCTTTTGCTTTCAACCATAGACAATGGTTGTTCATCTCCAATAATCATATTAGCCATTAAAATTCTTGATCTATGGTTGTAAAAAGTTGTTTCGGTCATTTCATTCTTTCCTTTCATATGGTTAGGTGTCAAAAACGTTTGACCTCCTAAAACCATCTTCCTTCTAGTACATGATTCCATATGTCTCTTTAAATGAGACGTTCCACCTTTCGAACCACTTGAATACAACTTTTGACAATAATTGCAGTCTTCTTTTTCAATTCTGTCGGTCGATATAGTCTTCTTAAAGTGATTCCAAACTTCACTTTTATGTTAACTAACTTGAGTTCTAATTGAACTTCTATCGTCACTTGGTGTTGGAATAGAAGTTTCCACTTCTATCTTCGGTACTGGATTAGAACTCTTAACTGAAGGAATATGCTCTGACAAAAAACATATAAATACTTGAGGTTAGAAAATGTTCAAGAAAATCAAAGAGTGTACAAACTTTGAATATGCTAGAATGTCCAAGTAAGTTAGGTTGATCATCCAAGTAAGTTAGGTTGATCATTTAGAGGTACAATGGTAAGTTACTGCATCAGTTAGGTTGATTAGTTTTATTTTTATTTGATTATGCTAGAATGTCCAAGTAGAAATATCCTATTTTTATTCAATAGGATATTTATGTACAAACAAATTTATAGCAAATGAGAGACAACCAATACAGTAATTTAATAAAAGGATCAATGAACAATAAATTGAACTTCTTATGCCATGGTTTAAGTCACGACTAGTTGATTGAACCCTTTATTTTCTTAATTTCTAAATCCACAGAGAAGGTCATCATCCATTAACTACATTCATCCAATTGTTTCTTAACACTTAATCTTCGATTGCGAGAAGCAGGTTTAAGACTACAAGTTTGTATTGGATACAGTGAGATGCCAATGACCACCATAAGAGACAACATACAGATGAGACTACGTGTTTGTATTGGAGACAATGAGATGCCAATGAGCACCGTAAGAGACAACATACAAATCTTTCTCCTATCCCATGCATAAATTTTGCCACTTGTTCCAATTGACTAGATAAGCAACATTGTGAAAACTTTTAAAAAATTAAATAGATACATCATATATGTAACGTAATTAAATAGAATTTTGACTTATCTTTATTAAATAAATTTATAGATAAAGAAAAGATAAATTAGAGAAATTTTTACCTTTGTCACCTACTTGTAAGACTATTATAATTTTGGCATTCAATAGTTCAAAACTAAAGTTATAAGAGTCGATTGAATATTGTAAAATGACCGGGAAGAGAATTCAGCACCCGTTGTGTAACATCCCATCATCGATGGGAAAGGGTAAAATTGTAATTTGGAAGGGTTTATGAGTGTTTAAAATTATTTTGGTAGGTTCATGCATACATATGCATATAAATAGTGAATTTTGCACATGTAAATGCCTGTACATGCATTCATGACATTTCCCGGTATATTTGATCGTAAATGTGATTATTGTGAAAAAGGCACCTTTTGTGTTTGGAAAAAATTGATTGGAGTGGATCTTGGTGAGTTTTGAATTTTTGGGAAACTTTAGAAATTTTTCTGAAATTTTTCGGGATATTTTTTCAGTCTAGGAAAAATGTCAGGTGGAAGCCTTATTATTTTTCGGTAGTAGAAATGACTGTCCAATGGCACTGGAAATTTAGATATATGATTTTAGGATTTATTAAATTGAGCCATTGGAAATTTGGGGAGCAATTGGAGGAGAAATTGGATTTTTATTGGAAAGAAACTAGGTGGGCATTTTAGAGTGTGACATGTGGCAAGTGACACTTGTCACTTGCCTAACATGCCATCTTGCTTTGCGTTTATTAAAAATCCTCCTTCTTTTACTCATTCATGATACTCCTTCTTTTAAAAAGATCATTGGTGGTTTTACTAATTTGCTCCATCATATACGTAGCTTCCCTCTTCTCCTCCTTCTTCGTTGGTTCTCTTCCTAGGTTACTTACTCCACCACACAAAGGCTCTCATATTCTACTTGCTTTCTCTTCTTTGTTTATTAAAAATCCAAACTTAAGCCTTGAAGGTTGATGATCGTGTATGTTGGTAGGAAAGAGAGAGTGTGATAAATTTGGAAGATTGGAAGATTTGGAAGCCTCATTAGGTAAGAATTGTGTTTTACATCATGAATTGTTAGTTAAATGCATTATTGTGATGTTATGTGAATTTAATTGCATGGAATTTGTGTTTGGAGTACATGGGTGTGTGTGTGTGAATATGAATGATTGATGATGGATGAGGTAGAATTTGATGAATGGAAATTTGAGATGTTTTGGAACTGAAATCATGTTTAGAAAAGTGTAGGAAAATGATGGATGATGGAGTGTATGTTGCTACCATTTTGTGGATAAATGTTCAAGTGGAGGTTTTGGCTTAATTATGGTTAATATAGGGAGTAAATTGAGTGGTTATTGAGTGAGGAAATGGTATGGAAGAGTTAGAAGTAGAGTTAGGTTGAAAAGCTGGAAATTGGATATGTGTATGTTTCAGTGATTTGGCCATAAATTCTTTTATAATTTCCCGATTGAGATGATTTTTGTCTTGAATTAAACTTGCGAAGTTTGGCTAGAATTCTTATGATGGTAGTGCTGTCCAATTTTGACCTGAAGGGTTCTAAATTTTTCTTTGAAAATGGGCAATATGTGCAGGATGAATAGTGTCATGTTTGTGATCCTAACATTGAAAATTTGTGACCTGAAACTTTAGAAATTTTTATTGGTTGATTAAGGCTGATTTTGCTAAGTTGGCCTTCATGAAAGTTGTAGCCTTTCTTGATAGCTTTCTATCTCCATAAAATGTGTTATTTTTCGAAATTGGAGTTGGTAGTTATGAGTGATTGAATTGTGGATATGGTTTAGGTGATAGTTAACTCTATTTAACAGGGCAGCCACAATTATGTGAGAATTTGACCTAGTTAGAGGTAGAATTTGCTTTTCAGTTCTTCATGAGAATTGTAGAATGTGTTATGATCTTTCTATTGATATAAATTATAGAATTTTTGGACAATGGGATAGGAAGTTATGATCTTTAGAAATTGGGTTACTGTTTAGGATGACACTTATTTGGGCAGTAATTTTGATTGGGATTTTGACACCTTTAGAGGTGAAATTTGGTTTCAAGCCCTTCATAAAAATTGTAGAGCTTTCTTTTCCTTTTCCATTGATACCAAGTTTGCAAAAATTGGACTTCTGGATCACAAGTTATGCATGTTGGAAGAAGAGGGAAATTAAGTGGATTTTTGGGAAAAAAAAGAAAAGGAAATTCAAAGCCAGCAGCACGACCGGCTCATTAAAGAGCCGTTTCGATCGCGACCGGCTCATTTAAGAGCCATGTCGTGATTGTGAGCCGTCGCGATCGCGACCGGCTCAGCCGACCCTCCTCCACTTTTTTGCTTATAACTTTTTCATCCGACCTCCGATTGACCTGATTTTTGAGGCGTCAGATTCGTAAGACAATTATCTACATCTCCATGGGAATTAGTGAATTTTTGAGATTAAATTGAAATTGATGGATTAAATCAAAGAGAGTGGATCGATTAAAAGAATGTAAATTGGTTATTTTCTGCACATACTTCATTGTTTTGGCAATATCCGGACCTATAGAGATCCGAATTGAGTGATTTTGGTGTCAATGGATTTCTAAAGTATAAGAGAACATTTTGTGATGAAATTTGTGATTTAATACCAAGATTGTCATGAACATGCGTTGTGCATATTCTATATACACATGGGTGCATTACATGAATGGTTATAATTGTACAAGTATTAATGTATGTGTCATGTATGTACAACATAATGTCGATGTGCAAGATAAGCATCCTCATTAAGGAGTTTCCAGATCTTGGAAGCAATTGCTAAGTTGGAGTGTACTGTGAGTAGACCGAGATGGTCTCATTTTATTCTTTGTTCTGCTTTGTTTCATTTTGTACAGATTGACTTTTGAATGTGATTACCTTGTATTTGATTACCTTGTACAAAGTTGCCTTCCGTGATTTTTGATTACCTTGTACAAAGTTGCCTTTCGTGATTTTTGTATAAACAATGGATTCCGAAATTTTTGCACCATGTGTATACAAATGGATTTATGTTGTAATGACAAGTCTTTATATCCGAAAATGTTTTGTCTCTGTAACGGGCCCTCAGTGATTAGTAAATCTCTGATGAGTTGTGTACTGGTTGTTACGTGCAAGGGAAAATGTTTATGAATGAAATTGGGTCGATCTGTATATTGAATTCTGTAAAATATGTTAATGATTTCAAAAAAAAAATTGTACAGACTTTTGAACTAATTGAGTGTTCTAGCACGCCACCTTCGCGGGCACGGACTCGGAGATCACCACCGATATTGGGTTCAGGTCTTGCGGGAGTGGGGTGCTACATTTCCACTTTGTAAAGTTCTTACAAAATAGAAAATTCAAATATATATATTAAAATAATTGCGGAAGACTCAATTTGATACAAAAATAAGAAAATACAAATGCAGACACAAACTGATCTCGACCTCTACCTCTTACTTGAATGCAATGGCTATACTCCTGTTTGCCCAACGGGGTAACTCTTCTGAGCTTGAAACATATTGCAAATTTTGGGTGAGTTTTGCAAACTTAGTGAGTGACCATCCTTAATGGCTCACTCATTCATATAACACATATAGTTCATCAATTCATCATATTGAGTCACATATGTTACATGTTCACTTAAGCATATATCACTTGATCATTCATTTCACATTTCACATTCAACACATATCATATTCAGAAATCAGTCAAATATTTAAATCATACTTTCATATGCATATGCAGTGCTTATGAGATTCACTTTCAATTATTAATGTTGTGACCGAGTGCCTTTTTATTGGCCCATATCCCTTGTTGATATCGAGCTGGCCCATATCCCTTGTGGATACTGAGTTGTATCAAATAATGTCCTATATGTATTAGTGAATACTGGGTACATTCACAATTGAGCCTAAGGCTCTTTTCACATTCTGAGCTTTAAGCTCTTTTTCACTGGCGACTCCAGTCACTATTGGACCATGTGTTAAAAGAAAGTGATTGTTTGATCCTATATGACTGATGAAATGAAATGCATCAGTCATATAGGATCAAACAATCACTTTCTTTTACCTTACACATGCCATCAGACTTTAGTCCGGCATTCAACGTTTAAGTTGAGAATCACTTGTTTTTTCATTCCTATGCATATTCACTTTTTTCTTCAGAACTAGGTCTGACATTTAACAATCAAGTTAAGATATCACATATTCCGTCCAATTCACATTCAAGTAGCACTTCAATATCACATTCATGCATCAAAAATCTCGGACCTTCAATGTCCGAAAAGCAGTATAATCACATTCACATTCATTAGTAATTCAATACAGAATTTAAACAAAACAAACAGTAAGTAAGACCATCTAGATCGACTCACAGTACGCTTTAGATTAGGAATTGCTTCCAAGATCTGGAAACGTCTGAATGTGGATGTTTATCCTGCACATCAACATTATGCAATACACATACTGCACACACACATTAATAACTTAGCACAATTATAAGTATTCATTCATGCATAATTTTGTATATAGACTATGTACAATGCATGCTCAATGACAATCCTGGTATTTTTTCCATTATTCTCATCACATAATCAATCATTTATCAAAACTCACCTAAGTATAATTTGTACTTAGGTTTATACCTCAATAAAATCATAAAAATTAAAATTCTTAACTCATTTGATCAATTCAGATTTTTCCTGAAACACACTTTCAGGTCTACTGTGTTTGATTAATCTAATAATGAAAATGAGGTAATTTGGCAAAACTTTCTTCTTAAAAATTGTTCTCCTATCTCTTACATTTCTAATGAAACCAACATCATTCAATTTGGTTCAGGAATCCAAAAGTTATACTCCAAATAATTTGGACTAGTCATAAAATAAAACAGTATTCTGTACTCATCTTTAATTTAGAAATATAGAATTCTAGAGCCTAAATTAAAACTCTATTTCTCTAGACAATTTGTATTCCTATGTCTCTAGTTTACTCCAAATTAAAAATAATTCCATTTGAATAACTGTAGAACCAGATATTGTCAAAATATCGAAGCATGTTTAGTGAAAATACTCCATTTATAAATTTTCCAGAACTCCTCATCATTTTTGTCCCAAATTTAGCACTCAATCTCTCCCAAATGATTTTAGATGGATATAATTTTTGGTGTAGATGTAGAACAATGTGTTTCGAGTCTAATGGCTCAAATCCCATGTTATTTGGAGGTCGGGAGAAAAAGTTATAGCCCAAAGAGTGAAGGAAGTTCACATCAGTCCACTTCGATAAACATTCAATGTCACGATCGTGCTTATTCAAGTTGATTCAGAAAAGTGACGATCGTGCATGTACATGATCGTGCTTTTCTAGACTTCTCCAAAATGTCTGCATGATCGTGCAACCTCTCTTTTCTTCTCCAAATTCACGCGCTGCAAAGTCTCTTCTTCTCAAAACAAACCTTCGGGACAATCTTTCAAGGTCATTTTGATAAAGAATATGAAGAATTGCGTGGTAAGGATGAGACAATTTCTGAAAGAATGAAGCTTCCAAAAACTTAGGAGAGTCACGAAAAAGAAGCAAGATCAAAACAATTAAAATGGTCTTTCAAAATAAAAGAAGTGTGGCTTGACAAGTGACACTTTTCATTTGTCCAATTTTTATAAGCTTAAACTAGGTTCTCTTTTTTAACCAGTCCAATCATCTCCCAAATGTTATTCCAATTGTCTCTAAATTTTCAATATCATTTTCTCAAAAATTCTAAAGTCATCTATAAAATTTCTCCAATATCATTTGACTCTTATTTCTATTTTCATTTATAATTGACCTGCCACTTGGCATTTTTCATAGTCAAAAAATACTCATAATTTTCGAAAATTTTCCTAAAATTCTCCAAAACTTCTAAATCGATAATTACACTTTTCAAATCAATTTTCAATACAAACACACCACAATTCTCAATAATATCACATTACAGTTCAATTATTCCCGGAATGAATGAATATACAATCATTTTAATGTGTGCTAAAATTCAAATTCACGTGGGTGTATGCTAACATTATGCATGAGCATGAAATGTATTTTTTAATCTCTCATTGATCTCACTTGTACCATATCTTAGGGTTCTAACCCTTAGTATGAGAATGGGATGTTACACATATACCAAAAATGCATATTTATAAGCCAAATATTTATATTCAACGCTCATTGATACAAATTATCAATATACTTGCAATTCATTACAATTCATCATTACAATCAATACAAATGCTCATCAATACCAATTATTCATGTTGTCAAGCTATATTTCTTATTTATGGTTGTTATGTTTCCTTTCTATGTTAAGCCTGCACATTTTCTGTAGGTGTGGATAACGGGTGTTATGGATATTCGAAGATATCAAACTGTGGATACCCAAAGGTATCAAATTGTGGATACCAGTGGTGTCAAACTGTCGCAGTTGTACTATAACCCTATAGGCATGCTCATCTATCCACCACCAAGACAATAGAGCAAGCACTGTAACATTTCCTATAACCATTTATCAATTTCACAATTCATATATTGACAAGTCATTTGATCTACATTTCAAGTCATAAAATCTGTATTTGAATTCATA
Source organism: Erythroxylum squamatum (assembly GCA_025629845.1). Lineage (NCBI taxonomy): Eukaryota > Viridiplantae > Streptophyta > Magnoliopsida > Malpighiales > Erythroxylaceae > Erythroxylum > Erythroxylum squamatum. The sequence continues at coordinate 10,240 of JAOTBA010033392.1, forward strand.
CATGCAGTTCATGGCTTACCACCATTAGGAGGGTGTCAAAATCACACTTTTATAATCTTACTATACATATATGAGTAATAAATATGCATACCAATCATTTATGTACAAGTCAGTTTTCTTTGGAATGCATTAAGCTCAATCTTAAATTCCAATGTTCAATCACCCAATTCAAACATGGTAATTCCTATTTCATTTATTTTTAGGTGTTTGAAAGGTTTCATATACATTCAAAAAGATACGAACAAGATTTGTTAAAAATCGAAAATAAAGACAATGTCACGGTTGTGACAGACACTCTCTCCATTCGTACCACCACTTATTCCTTAATATGCATATAGAAAAATTCAGAACTGGGTTTCTAAGTCTTCTAGACATTTTTTTTGTATGTCTATAGTTTCTATGGCACTAACAAGCAGACTATTTGGACTTCTAAATCATGAGATATAAGCAAAATATCACAAGCTGCTCCAAAACAGGGTCAACATTAGGTCACCTTTTTCGACCTCAATTTCCAATGTTATAGAGCCAGAATTAAGTCAGATTCCCTTCTATAGATATTTATATCTATGTTTTATGTTTTATATGCAACTTAAATAACACAATATTGAGGTCTATAGCCTGAGTTATAACCCAAACAATGTGACTGGTTCAACAAATCCTAGACAGAATTCCACTACACGATAATCTCTTGTCATATACAACCAAGTTCATGCAAAGTAATACAAAAATAACACCAAAGAAACATCCCATCAACGATTACACATCCAAATGAATCTTTATATCCATTCAATTATACACAAATACAGAAATCAACTAAGTGAAGTCCCAAACCTTAAAATTGGAAAAGTAGTTCTTCTAATGCTTTTCCTTCTCTTCCTCTTTGGCTTTGCTTGAATCACCAAGTGAAAAATGATGTGATGAAGAAGGTGAAATGAAGAGGAGAAAAATTTGAAGTTAAGCCATCAAAGTTTCTTCAATATTCCCTCTCCATATGCCTTTTCATGAATTTTCTAGTATTAGACACATGTTTCAATCCCATTGGACCATATTTTACAATCTTATTAGACCATGTGTTATAATTCCATTGGACCATATGTTAAAATTATATTGGGCTATGTGTTACAATTCTATTGGACCATGTGTTACAATTCTATTAGACACACATGCTTTAATCTTATTGGTCTATGAGTTGAGTTTAGGAAAATTGCATATTGGTCCTTTTTCTTCCTTTAATTCCCACATTAACTTATAATCTTATCAATTTATTTCATTACCCTATGTATTAAGTTTCTAATGGCATAAATTTCATGCAATTTTGTTAATTATATCGGGAGTTATACCCTAAAATTACAGGTTGTTCGAAAACAAGGATAGTAGCCAGAACTCAACTTTAAAATAGAATTTAAAACTCTTAAAGGTAGAATTAGATTTCGGTTGCTTCATGAAAGTTTTAGACCTGTGTCTCTAGTTTAATCTCCAATTATAAGTATACAATTTTGAGGTCTACAGGCGAAGATATGGCCAAATTATAGAAGTCAATTCAGTGGAACCTATCCATTCAAAGAGGCACACATACCAAATCAACTAACTTCGGTCTTATCATACAAGAGTAACACAAAAATACATCCAATTTAACCAAAAACATCCCATTTACTTAAGGAATGCTTCTTTTATCAATTCCCTCACATCACAATCATAAATCCAAGCAAAAATTTCTATACATATTTCACGTCTAAGTATGTATGCCCATGCCGAAGTGAACAAATTATCTATCTACCCTTGTATTTTACATTAAGTACCATTGTATCTCTTACTAAACTTAGATGTACTTAATTCATTATGTTCACTTCTTAATACACCATAGACATGCTATAATACTTCCAGGGTATATGTTGGGGTGTTACATTTCTCTCCCCCTTAAAAAGAATTTCGTCTTTGAAATTCTTACCTATATCCCTATGGTGACACATTGGGCCGGATAAAACCCTTGTCCAAAAGCTCTTGTAACTGAATAGATAGTTCTACCTCCCTCTCAGGTGGCAAATCCGGTAACTCTTCTAAGAACACGTCAGGAAACTCATTTACTACTAGTATGTCTTGTAAGTTCACGTTCTCCCTTTTTGAATTAAGTACTAAAGCCAAATACGCCACATAAACCTTTCTAAGAAATCGTCTTGCTTACATGACTGATATTACATTAGTCAAATGATTAGACATTGTAACATCTCGTTATCCCATGTTATGGGTTAGAACCCTAGAATAGTGTACATGAGAGTTTATTGAGAAGTTAGAATGTGTATTTCATGCTCATCCATAATATAACATAGACACTCATGTGATTATTACTCATTGCACACATTAAAATGATTGTGCATGCATTCATTGACATTTTCGGGTATAATTGATTTAAAAATGTGATTTTATAGAGAATTGTGGATTATATATATTGAAAATTATTTTTTAGATAATAATTATTGATTTGGAATTTTCGGTGAAATTTAGGAAATTTCCAAAATTTTGAATATTTTTGGACTAGAAAAATGCCAAGTGACAAGACAATTGATTTATGGTAGCAGAAATAAGTGTCAAATGATAGTTGAAATAATTGGCTAATGGTATTAAAATTTGTTGAGAATATGATATTGAAAATTGGGTGAAAATTGGAATAGAATTTGGAGACAAATGGACTATTTAAATAAAAGACCAAAGAGAGACAATAGGAAAGTGACATGTGACAAGTCACACCATATGATACAACCCACGAAACTCTCCCAAGTGAAAGACTATCTTCATTTTTATTTGTCTTTCACTGTAGTCAATTGTTCTCACTTCTTGTCTATTTCTCTCCATTTTGTTCTTCATCTTCGTCACCTATGATAGTCATTTTCTCACCCTCTCAATGCAAGCTTTGTTCTCACCCTTCTTGTTACTATTAATTTGTTATCTTCTTCACTGTCACTAAAAGACCTAACCCTACAACCTTTGACTATTGATGATCGTGTGATATTGGAAAGCTAGGGTTCACGTGATTTTGAAAAGTTTGGAGTTTTACCAAGTAAGTAACGTGTTAATTCTCATGGGTTGTATGAATATGGAACAAATATGGTGATTAAATGATAATGAAACTAGTGGTCATTATTCATATGCATCGTAAGTGATGAAGAGTGCATATAAATGTCTTATTTCTACGGATGAGATGATTAACCTTTCATAAGTTTTGTTGAGATGATTTTTGAGATAGAAAGATCATTATGATGATGTAAAAAGAGTGCAGAAATTTCATTAAAAGAAGTTATACGTATACTCTGTTTTCATTGTTGTTATACGTGAATCTCTTTAGTTGTTTTAAAGATGAACTAAGATGAGTCTAGAGTTAAGGAAAAAGGAGTAATGTGATGTCGTGATATGGGAAGAATTAAAATGATATGTTAGAGATGAAATGAAGGTGTTGATGAAGATGCAGAAGCGCAGAAAATATGATGAATGCGTAGTTGATATGTTCGGTTCTTGATATTTTTGATCAATCATAGATTTTTATTTGCGTTTGAATGAGTTGAGCTAAAATGGAAGTAGGAATGAAGAGGAAATAATGAGGACATCAGCTAGAAATGATAGATTAAGCAAAAGAGATGAAGAAGTGATGAAAAATCTACAGTTTAGTAAATCTAGGTAACACAACCATGACAGAGAGGAAACCTCAGGGGACTTGCACAAGCATGCAGAAGCACGGCCGTGATAGAGAGGAAACCCAGAGGAGTTGCACGATCGTGACAAAAGGGAGAAATTAGGCAGTGCATGATCGTGACAGAAGGGAGAAAACAAGTAGTGCACCAACATGATAGAGAGAAAGCATTAGGCAGTGCACGATCGTGCACAAGCATGATTGTGACAGAGGGGAATCTGCAGGAAGTGCACGATTGTGCACAAGCATGATCGTGATAGTGAAGGTGCTATGCTTTTTGACAGATTTCGACACCCTTCACTCTTTTGACCATAACTTCTTCTCCGGACCTCTAATTGAATTGAATTTTGGACCACGAACTCCTTACACATCTTCTTTTCTCTCCATAAAACTTCATGGCCATATTAATTCATTATGAAGGGATTGATAATGATTGATTGATGAGTTTTGGATGAAAATGATTAAATATGTTGGAATTTATTAAAGGGAGTGTTTTCACTGAACAAGAATCTATATATTGGCCATATCTTGCTCTGTAGATAGCCAAATGGGATTTTTTTTGATTTAGATTAAACTAGATACCTATGGATAGAAATTTCATGAAGGAATCGAAAATTAATTCTGTCTTTAAAAGTTTCAAATTCTGGTTTGAAGTTGAGTATTGTGTATTGTCATGGTTTGAGAACAGTCTAAAGTATTTTGTGTATAACTTGAAGAATACTGAACTGAATTGCATGAAATTTAGTTCATCAGAAACTTAGGACATAGAGTAACAGTTTTTTAAAGAAGGTGTTGCCTAAATACTTCAATTTCCTTGTCATCATGACCACGAAAATTGACCCAAAAAATCTATTTTGAGAAAAAACTGGAATGATCGATTAAGTGATGAACTTATAATGAATTTGTATTATTAAGGTGTAAACCTAATTTCAAATTAGACATATATGAGTTTTGAAGTATGAATGATCTTGCGATGAAAATAAAAGAAATACCTAGGATTGTCATTGAGCATGCATTGTACATAATCCTTATATGCATATTTGCAAAAGTGAATACTTATATAGTTATGCAAAGTTGTGATATGTGTAAGTGTATGTTGCATGTTATAAAAGAGCATTTAGAGTGCCAACATCCAGAGATTGTCAAGACTTCGAGGCAATAGCTATTTGGAGCAAACTGAACCTAGATGGTCTCACTCAAGAAATTGTTTGCTTAAATTATGTATTGAATGATTATGTGAATGTGATTGTGCTGATTCTAGGCATTGAATGTCCGAGGCATTTGATACATGAATAAGATATTGGAAGTGATCCTTTTATGTAAATCTGACATAAATAAGTGTACTCAACATTTTTGTTAAATGCCAGACTAAGATTCGATGAGAAATGTGTATGTGAATGTATTAATGAAATCAAGTGACTGATTGAAAATATGTGAATGTGATGTATTTCATTACATGAATGCATGAAAGATAAAGGTAGTTGTGACCAGAGTCGCTAGTAAAAAGAGCTTAAAGCTCAGAATGTTATAAGAGCCTCTGTCTTAGTGTTAGTGTACTCGGTATCCACTAAAGGATATGGGACAATTTCTGAAACAAGACGGGTATCCACAAGGGATATAGGTAAGTAATAAGGCATTCAGTCACAACAAAGTAATAAATGAAAGTGAGTCACATGAGCATTTCATATACATTTAATATGTATGTTCGAATGATTGAAATGTAATGAAGAAAGGAGATTGTATGTTTTCTTTTGGATTACCATGTAAGTGTAAAAATGTATTACTACTATTAAAAGATAATGTTAAGCATTGGGGAGTTTTGTATTGTGTAATCATCTGTAACTAAAAACATATTCTAAAAGTACTTTTTTTCTTCTATTTGTTGGCCTTGGTCCCTGCAGATGTTCCCTGTACCTCACTCCTATAACTTGGACCTACACAGATTAACACCCACGCTAAGCTTGAAAGCTTAGTGGAGAAAAACTTAATTTGGATGACCACTTATAGCAGTCATCTGCCAAGGACACACATTAAGAAATATCTAACACATATACTATAAATTTACTTTCATGAACCAAACATTGATATTATTCAATGCTCATGTAAACAATGATGGCATCCTTAAGCAAAGTACATAATGCAAATATGCTTCAACATATTATCCATATAC
>JAOTBA010033416.1:0-16087 GCA_025629845.1 Erythroxylum squamatum
TCTGGATGCATTTTGATTTGCCAAAATCCACTTTTACAATCAAATTTTGAAAAGATCTTTTTATTTCTAGTTCTATTCATTAAGCTTTCTTTATGTGGAAGGAAATATCCATCAAATATTGTATTATCATTTAGTTTTTTATAATTTTTCACCATTCTTGCTTGACCTCTAACTTGTTCTGCATGTCCTCTTAATATAAATGCAGGTGAGCTATGAGGTGACTGACTTGATCTAATAAATCCTAAATTTAATAATTCTCTTATCTGTATTCCAAATTCTTTCTGATCTTCTTCATTATATCTCATAGGTTTTACTCTTTACTCTTATTATTTTGTTCTTATCTATCATTTCTAACTTAGCATATAACTGGTTTTTATCCCAAAATTTTAAAGGGTTCTCTGTATAACATTGTTCTAATTTAGTTGTAATTTTATCTATTTGTGTGTCTAGTTGTCTTAATCCTATATGATATTGTAACAAAGGTTTTGTTTTTGGAAAAATCGGTTTGCTTGCATACACAATTTGACTGTTATCAAATGATGACATGGAGTTTTAAATAATATCTGATTAGTTAGTGCACCAAAAGTAATTTTATGAAAAAGTTGTAAAAAATTGTTTCCTAATAATATATCAGTACTAGTATTATAAAAATAGAATGGTGGACATTTTATTAAAAACGATCCTAGTAAAATTATCGGTTGTTCAATTCCTTTATTTAGTTCGATAGTATTATTTGATATATCGTTTCCTTTTATTAAGGGTAACTCTTTACAATAATGTTTTGGAAAACAATCTATTTTGCATAAACATGCTCCTGAACCACTATTCATAAATGCAGCAAAATATTCTGCTTTATATTCCTTATAGGTTATTCCTATGGGAATATATATACTATTTGGACTTGTCATTTGGGAATATATATTAATTTTCCATTATATGTTATCTTTATCCCATAAGAATTTATCTAATATGGCTTAACAGTTTCAAGGAATGTTATTCCTAGCATAATTTCTAATGTATCATTAAATCCTTCTTTTTCAATTAATAATCTGATTGGCAATATATCTTGTCCAAATTTTATGAGGGTTTCTATGGCTGCATCTATTGTGTGTAATTCACCATTAAAATTTGTATATTGGTGAGGTTCATCTAATTGATATTTTTGTAAATTATTACAAAGTTTATAACTAATATAATTTCCATTAGCTCCTGTATCTATTAATATATTGACTGGAACAAAACTGGTTCCATTATAATATTCTCCTTTTATCTTATAATTTCTAAAATTATCATTTTTTGCTAGAATTAAACGATTATTGTATCTATCAAGACTTAATTGTCGAGTTATAGGTCTTTCTATGACTCTTGTGTTTATAAAGGATTATCTAGGTGGTATATTATTTGTAATCATTAAGGGTTTACCATGTAAATCTAATTCTGATGGTCTTGATTCTATTTCCTCTATCTTTGGTAAGCTAGGTATTTGTACTTGACATACGTCATTAAATAAATAAGGAAAATCTATTGCATCTTTAACTACAAAGCATTCTGAATGATGTGTATTAGAAATTGCATATGATATAATATAGGTTATCGAATAAGGTCTATTTTGTTGTTTAAAGAAATCTTTTCTTTTGAAATCTTGTATTAGACTTAACGTTTTATCAAAATCTTTATCATGTACATGATAAGAAATTCGAGGGTATATATTAAATTTTAATTTGCCATATTGTAAATTTCCTTTAAGAAGTCCTAAACAAGCCTCTTCTCTATTTATTATTCTATTATCCATTATAGCTAATTCAAAAGGTGTATCTAATCCTTCTTTAAATGTAGATTTTATAATAATCTGTATAGCTCCAATATGTATCCATCCAAGTGTATTCCGTATTTCTGGTTTAATTTTTTGTAATTTATCCTGGATATCTTTTTTAGCTAAGAGAGGTATCATTACTTTATTTGATGTTATTGACACTTCTAAAGCTCTTTCCTGTATATTTAATCCATAATACAAATGATGACTTCTAGGTTTGATTCCTAATCTTTGTAAAGTACTAACTTTAAATCCTGAATAATTTGATAATGAGAAATTTTCATTCTGTATATGCTTTATTTTTTTCTTATCGATTAATATTTCTTGTCTATATTCCCCTTGTTGTTCTATTTGGTTATCTATAGTGGGTTCACTATCATTGTGACTTCTATTATTAATTTCCATTTATTCTGTTTCTTCTTCTGAAGTGTATTTTGTATCAGTGAGAATAAAAATACTTTCATCTGAGCTTATATTGAAATTATCTATTTGTATAAATTCTCCTGCTCGTATCATTTCCTCAATATCCTCATCTATTTCAATCTTTTTCTTATTCCTCTCATTTTTCCTAGGACAATATTCACATAATGTCCTATTTCTTTACAATAATAACACCTACATTCTTTTGGATTGACCTTTCTTCTTCTATATGTAGGTTTATATGTTTTCTTATATCCTTTCTTTTTATAATATCTTACCTTTCTTTTCTTAAAATAAGGTTTTCTATATCTATATTGTTTTCTCTTTTTATATTTTCGTTTTATCTTTCCATAATAATATGAGCTATCACATCCTATCATTATTGGCATTTTAGGCTTATCACAACATAAAGATATCCTTTTTCTTATTCCTTTATTGGCTTTAGCCAAAATAGCATCAGCACACCAATTCCTTAACTTATCCCGTACATGCTCTATTCTTTTTCCTAAAGTATCTATCTTTCCTGGATTATATGTTTCTATCAATTTTGTTCCCCAAGGGTCTGGAATCTTAGCAAAGAACAATGGCATATAATTACTGGTATCTGTTATTTTATTATAAATATGATAATAATAATCTTGGAATACACAAATATATTTCTCAATTTCACATATATCACATAATTGTATTCTCATTAATGCAGTAGTATATCGAGTTATAGTATTAGGATCTTTTACATATTTTCCTTCATGAAATTCTAACCTAAAAGTTTCAACTACTTTGGTTATAAAATTATCTGGATTAGCATAAATTGATTGTTTAGTATCTTCATTAAGATTTTGCCAAAATCTTTGTGCACTATTTAATAATGTTTTTTTCCATAAATCCTTTCATTGTTTCAAAATCCATTTTGTTTACTACAATAGCTATTCGTAATGCAGTTTCCCATTTATTGATTGCTTCTTCAGTGTTAGCAATATAGTCTAAGTCTAAATAAATTCCAAAAGGATTTATTGTATTAGCTTTCATTTTTTTTCAAATGGTGTATATTTATCTGAACTTTGCCCTGTATGCATTAATCCTGCATATCCTGTTACTGATCTATTAAAGCTTTGATTTGATCTTTGTCGAATATATGGTTCTCTACTTGAACTAGGTATATTTGTTATATTAGGATTTTCAGCTTTTATTTCCGTTGGTTTAATATTAATAAAATTATCTTGTAGATCTAAATTTCCTATTTGTGTAACTAAATTATCTACATCAAGTACAAACAATTATTCATTATCAGAACTACTTATTGACATCTTTTAATTTTTCTAAATGAATAACAAATGGGCTTTTAATTAATGCTTTCTCTTTCTGTTCTATAGAAATCATTTGTTTTCCTTTATCTTTTTGTATTGTTTTATGGTTTATTATTGATTCTAAATCAAGAGTCATTTGTTCACAATATTGTAACAATTTTTGGCCATAATAAATTATCGTTTTTTGTACTTCAATTATTTCTTTATCTATTTTTAAGAATTATCTTCTTCTTCCAATATTCTAAAATATTTATTCATCTTTAGCTATTATACATGCAGCTATATAAACAAGAAGTAATATAAAACATAACTCAATACTAACTTTATTATCACAAATATATTGAATAACTTTAAAGATCTAGGCTTTGATACCATCTGGAGTGCGCGACAGAGATTTAGTCAAATCCAGGGGGTGTTGATGGTGGTCCAAAAGCTTCTCCATTTTCTTCCAGTTCAAGGAGAGTGAAATCTATGAGGGTTTTTGTATCATTTCGGGAATTACGAATGTATTCTAGTATCTGGATTTGCTTGGACATGAAATACATGAGGGGTTTATAATCTGGCCTTCTTGTCTGTATATCTTTATTATTTTCCAGTTCCGCAGCATAATATAATCTTAATTCATTTATCAAAGTATTGATACAATCTTTTGATCCTAAATTTAATCGAACTAGATGTTCACTATAGGCTTCAACATTCATGGGTGGATGTAGAAAATTTCCTATGTCCATTCTATGCACTTCATAGAAAGAATATAGAATGAAGGGTCCAACACACTTCCTTACCTAGTTCTATTTGACCAAAATATTGCCGGGTCGTACCATAAAGCTTTTACAGAGCGTTTCAGCCCCAACCTTAATTTTTGAACTTAGAATCAAGGTAACTCTTCTATAGTTCCTTCAGCAATATTCAGCACAGCCTTGTTTCGTTTCCTACCTCAAGGCGTAAGAAATAGTTAAGGAGGTGTGTAGATTCTTCACTCAATATTTCTTTCTTATGAAACACAGAATGGAGAAAAGAGGGTTTTTTATTGAAGAGACATAGTGAGGTTTACAAGGTTTACATGGAAGAGAGTATGTTTTTCGATACCCTCTTTGCTCTGCTATCTCACATATTTATAGCAGATATTCTACTATTTACATTGGACACGTCTTATTACAGGACAGACTGATATTTTGTTACATGGACCCAATTTTTAGGATACGTTACATAAACGAAAAAATATATTTTAGTGGTAAGCTTTTGACACATATTACAGAGGACACGTAACTCCTAGAGTACATATCTGATAATTTTAATCAATATCTTCCTTTTGTGCTGGCTGTTGTTGAGCCTTTATCTTTGGCGTGCATCCGGGACAAGTATTTTTAGGGTGTCTTGAATTGACAAATCTTGATTTGAGCTTGACTGCTTGATTTTATTGCTCCTGTTTCAAGTAACTTCATCTTTGTCAATAAGAAATTATGTGCAGTCATTGGAGTAGTTTTGGCTGGTGATATCATAACTGATGAATATATCTTTTGTCCTCCATAAGTCCGAAATCCTTTTTTGAAACTGGCTTCTAGTCCTTGAAGGACTATCCTGATTCCGATTGCTCTTCTATAATGGATATCTTTTTCTTCGAATTTAATATAATCTTTGGTTTTTTCTTGATTGATAGATATCGAGAATGTATCTGCTTTTCTGAGCTATATTAGATGGTAAGCTAGATAACTACCATCTTTATAAAAAATTGGTCCTGCGGACAGAAATTTTAATACAAGAATATCTTTGGGGGTTATGCTAGGATTTTTGAGATAACAATCTCGTACTCCATCTTTTATCCATTGTGGCAGATAACTTATCTCAGGAAAATTTGGCAGTGATAAATATATCGAATTTAAGGCTCCAAAATCATACCAATATCTTACCTCTTATGGATCAGAATCTTGCAAATAATTGATCCTGGGATATATACCCGAGAAATCAATGTATCGAGTTTCGTTATTTGATAGATGAAACAACTCTTTCATCATCTTTTGTTGCTGTTCTACTTCAGGATGAATCATTGATATATCTTTCATTATCTGTGAGGTGGTAGATGAGCTGGATGTAGAACTAGGAGTAGGACTTTTCTAAGGTCGTCAATCGATATTCATTTTTTCAAATGAGAGTTGTTGAAGAAAGTCTGTTTTTGGATGTATGGGTATATCTGATTTGTAAGTAGATTGCGCTATGTCTTCTACTATCTTGAGGCTTGAATTTTCATAATTATCGATGTTCATTTGAATGAGATTACTACCTCGTTTTATCAAGCTGGATACTTCTTTTGTCAGTCCTAGAAGATTAGCAATATCGAGAAAGTCTGAGACTGTATCTTTAATAGATTTTATTTCTGTATCCATCTTCCGGATTTCTTCAAGTATCTGATGTCGCTGGTCTTCAATCTCTTGTAAGAAAATCTGCTAGAATATTTTTGTCAGACTTTACAATTTCAATATCAAAATTATAGTCAGACAGTAATATCTGCCATCTAATCAATCTTTTATACTCAGACCGACTTGGTAAATTATTATGGATGAAGGCTTTTACCTGGGTATCATCCGTTCTGAGTAAAAATCTCTTTGGAAGTAAAAAGTAATAAATTTTTTTACAACTTTTTACAATAGCTAATAATTCTTTTTCATTTATATGATATCTACTTTTAGTATTGGTAAATGTTCCTAAGCAATATCTACATAAACTTTCTCCTATTTTTTCATTATTATGATAATCAATTTTCTTTGAAATTCCACTTCAACAATTTTCTGCAGCATCTGTTTCTAATATTAAATTATCCTCTTTATTTGGTAAATATAGTTTTGGTAAATTAGTACATAATCCTTTGATATATTTTACCTGGTTTTCTAATTCGGGGGTGAAACTAAATATCTTGTCTTTTTTAAGTAAATCTTGAAATGGTTTTCGTAATTGAGCTAAATTCTGAATAAAATCTGAAGCATATGTTAAGATTCCCAAAAAGCTTTGTACTTGCTTTTTATCAATTAATTTATCATGGAATTTAGAAATCTTTTCTAATATATGATTTTGAAGTTCTATTCCTTGTCCATCTACTCGCATTCCTAAAAACTCTACTTTGTTTTTTAATATTTTTTATTTCTTTTTTGATAATCCTAATCCTTGGGTAACACATATATCGATAAAATTGTCTAAGTGTTTTAAATGGAGTTGAATATCTTCAGATGCTATCAAAATATCATCAACATATACAGATATATAGGAATAATCATTAAAAATATTATCCATTTTTCTCTGAAATATTTTTGGTGCATTTTTTAATCTAAAAGGCATTACTAACTATTCATAATGTCCTTGTGGAGTAGAAAATGCAGTATAAGGAATACTATCTGGATGCATTTTGATTTGCCAAAATCCACTTTTACAATCAAATTTTGAAAAGATCTTTTTATTTCTAGTTCTATTAATTAAGCTTTCTTTATATGGAAGAAAATATCCATCAAATATTCTATTATCATTTAGTCTTTTATAATTTATCACCATTCTTGTTTGACCTCTAACTTGTTCTGCATGTCCTCTTACTATAAATGCAGGTGAGCTATGAGGTGACTGACTTGATCTAATAAATCCTAAATTTAATAATTTTCTTATCTGTATTCCAAATTCTTTCTGATCTTGTTCATTATATCTCATAGGTTTTACTCTTATTATTTTGTTCTTATCTATCATTTCTAACTTGGCATATAACTGGTTTTTATCCCAAAATTTTAAAGGGTTCTCTGTATAACATTTTTCTAATTTAGTTGATATATATATATATATATATATATATATATATATATAATCCCTTAGATCTGGAACCTTGCCACAAATCTAGAACCTCACCTCGCACTCGCAATCTCCTCACACCCGAAGTCCCTTCTTGCGTCGCTGCTCTTGTACAGGTGAGCTATGTAGCGTTTTGCAGATACCGACATCTATCCAAGGAAAAGATACAAACTTTTATAGCAAAAGAAGAACAGAAAAGAAAAATGGCAACTGGGTGATTGTTATTTTCCAAGTCCGTCCGAATGTCCAGGTGGGTCTTTCGTTTGTTTCTCTTCACGGCTGATTTTCTTTCTGGTCTCGTCATTTTGGAGTAAGCGAAGGCAAAGAAAGCAGAAAAGATAAGAAGACATGGTGATGTAAAACAGAATGATTGGTTGTCACCCATGATCGGACGATGTAAATGAGTGCTTCAAGGTTTATTAAGTGCATGACGGTCGGTGACGGCGCCGTCGGTAAAACTTGTTTGCTCATTTCCTACACAAGCAATACTTTCCCTACGATACTATACTCTCTTTCCTTCATTCGTGACTGAACATTTTGAGTGATTTTTTTCCAGTGCTTAGATGATTTATCGGGTGCTTAGGGGCGTGATTTTTCTAAACACTTTATGTCCTATGCAATATGCAATTGTTGTAAGTTAGATCCTGGTGTTTCGGTGGTTCATTAGATACGCCGAGCATTTTCCATGTACTTTTTACTCTTTAATCATCTAGCACAGAGAATAAGAGGAAGATATGAGGATCTGGTTTCTAGGTCAGAAAGAACTCCCACCGATAAAACTGTCCATGACTTCATTGTAAAGGTATGCTCTGTTTCTTTTGTGGGATCTATAGTGTGTATGCCAACAAGAAAACAAAACGTTCTTAAAGTTCCTAGTAACGAAAAAGGTACAATCTTTCTTACGACTTCTATTCTAATTAGTAATGGCTTACCATCTTTGTTGTTAAGCGTATTGTGCTCTTTGCTCTCACTTTTTTGTCGTGTGTTACTTGTTGCTATGTTCCTCTTAGATTCTCGTCTTCATCCGTGTCGTTGATCTGTGCCTCCAATTGTCGTGATTCCTTTCATGTGGTGGAGAGTGGCAGACGATGATGCGACCCTTAAACAATAAACTCTCTGGCATCGATGATAACTCTGCAGTATCGAGCATCCTGACAAGGTCTGGTAAGCACTCTGCTGTCCTGACAAGGTCTGGTAAGATCTCTGCTTATAAGTCCCTTAACGTTTCTTTTACTATCACACTTTGTGTTATTATTATTTTTCTATTATTATTATTTTTAATTTTAGTATTTTCTTCACTGATTATTATATTCATTATATATGTATTTTGTCTGTTTTTACGTATTTACGTTTTTAACCTGCATCACTATTATCTCGTAACATCTGCATGTGGTTCTACTAGAAACAGTCTTTCTACAATGTAGGGGTAAGGCTGCGTACTATCAGTCCCCCCCAGACCCTGCTTCATTGCGGGACTTCGGGGTATGATGATGATGATGATGATGATGATGATATATATATATATATATATATATATCACTTTGACATTCATAATTTTTTGGTAGTCATAATGTGTTACTAGAAGCTAATCTTTATCTATAGATATAAATTATTTAATTAAAGAATTAAATATGAATTAAAGTAGTTTAATTTATCTAAATATAAATGTAATTTAGGATTATAATTTATATCTGTTGTCAACGTACTTAGAAATATAATGAGTCATATATAAAGAACAATTGATGAGAGAAAAAGATGATTTAATCAAAATGGACTTGAATATAAAGCTTGAGAAATTTAGGATTAAATATGAGATATTTAATAAATAAAAATCAATATAAGATATTGAATCTTACTTGAGCCTAATTGGTATTTAACTAAAATTAATTATAATTCTAATTGAAGTTTAATTGAAATTAAAATTTTATTTTGATTAAATTACTAAAAGGTCCAAACCCCATTATAAAGAACCTAAGGCTCTTAAGGAGCTAGCAGTTCTTGCCTACTCCATCTATACCACTTGCATAATTCTCTCAACATATTAGTGTGTATATTGTTAGAGGTTGAAAATGTGAGAAACTATAGTGATTGTGATAAACCAATTTAAAAAACAATTTTAGGGAAGGGAAATGACAAAGACAAGATCAAGTTTCGCAATAAGGTTCAAATTATGATTCATGAGTTATTATGTTTTATGTATTAATTATGTTATAGAATTTAAGTGATCTTGGATTTTGAAAAATTTTAAAAAAATTTCATTATTATTCTACTTCATGCAAGATCAAATTCCGTCCTGATTTCATAACAAGTCGTACTTTCACTTTTTATATTATATTCCGTGTCATTTTAGAAGTTATTTTATCTTTCATTGCAAACTTAAAGGGATTTTGAATTTTAAAATAACGTAAAAACTTTACCAATGTAAGTGATGAGTTCAAATTAAGGAAAACTCAATCTTTTAGTTATGCTTACCCAATGCTTTCTTAATATTTTAGTTATTCTGTCAGTGGAATGGAGATCTTGGAAATCAATTTGTAATCATTAAGTTGCAGTTAAATATGTTGTGCACTTCTATCTTTAATAATTGTGTGAATATGTCGAAATGTATGTATATTTATTGCTTATTTCTTTAACCCATAATCAATTGTGGTAAATTAGCAGTAGACATATACTTTTAAGTGTTTAGTTCTTGGCTATTTGGACCTTTGGACAATTAGTATTATTTATGCAAACAAAACTTTTAGGTTTCAATGTACAAAAACGAGCATAACAAAGATATTGTTATTTGCAATTGGTTTCTCCGAATCTTAATCCTCATATTATATATTTTTTTGTAGAATTATGCTTCAAGTTCTTATTAGTAAGATATATATTTTAAAAGACCATTTAAATGTGTATAGCTATAAAGAACTTATGACTCAAATATCTGGATTCACTACAATAGAATATATAATTGGCTACGTTTTGTTTTGCAATGAACTAAATTTCTTAGTAAAATGTGGACTTTTGTCAATGATTTAATAATTAATGGCCAAAAGTAGGGCTATTTGTGGCATTATAAAATATCGTTGCTGAAGCAGTTTATTTGGAAACGAATAATAGGAGTCGACTCCAAAAACATCAAATTTTGTGATGGTTTTAGAATTTCATCGCTAAAGGTCGCACGTTTTAGCTTAAAACGTCGAAAAAAACTCAAACTTTTTGTGATGATATATAACCTTCGTCGCAAAATGTTTACTTTTGCGATTGAAACTTAATTTCGTCGCAAAAAGTAAGATTTTATAATTAATTTTTTTGTATGATACTTTTTATGGTTGGTGTGCTTAATAATCCTAAGGTTAATTATAATTGATATTTATATTTGATTTTTCATATATTTTAATTTGCATTCTTTACAAATTTGTTTTAATAATATATATAGTTAATTCATTAAAACTGCAAATTTTATCTTTTTTGATATGAAAAGCTAAACATACATTAAATTTTAATATTAATAAGAAAAAATAATAAATTTAAGTTAACTACTATTCATAAATCTAAAAAATTGTAAAATGTTTTGAAAGTTTTAAACATATTGTTGAAAAACACATGGTAAGTTATTTAAATTTTGTGAAGGAAATATATTTTGGACCTCAAAAGATAATCATACCTAAAATTTTAATGTTATCTAGTATCAAAAATCATAAATTTAAGTTAACTACTATTTTTCTTAATCATTAATATTAATTAACAATAAAATAATAGTACATATAAATATTGAAATATGGTAAGCAATATAATATAATGAGATACATATGATAAGTAGTGCAAGATGTTAATTAAAAGTTTAACAATTCTTAAAGACAAACTAATAAATAAATTTCAACACCTAATATTTATTTGAAAAGGAAAAGAAATAATTATTTTTTTGAATTCCCATTAACATTAGAGTTAATAGAAAATGTGAAGGGGTTTCGAATGTCTGGATTCCTAAGAAACCTCCTTACAGTCTCCAAACCATTAGTTGAAACAGTTAAGGATCGTCAACTCTCATAGTTTGGTGAATTGACATCCTCTTCTAACAACTTTGCTTTAGCTAAATTTGCAGAAGATACAGTGAACAATTTCTCAGAACGAGTATGCACGATGATATTAGATGAATCACACGTACTAAGAATTTCAACTAATGAGAAAAGAGAATCGAACAATCAAGTGTAAATCAAACAGTATTAGGAAGTCAAATTTGAACACATGCAGACTAGACTAATAAACTCCATATTCGAGTAAGCTTAACATAACATATAGTATATACAATCAGATGTACTTCGTAACAAAAAATGAGATATTGATAACAAAGAGAGAGATTCAATAGTTAGGATGATACTAAAAACCTTGATGAAGAAGATCGGTCATGGAAGGCAAAGGGTCGTTAGTGTTTGAAAAGGGGATTTGTTCTGTATTAATTTGTTCTTAATCTCGGACAATTTTGCCACATTCCTCCCAGTAGAACTCATTTCCACCATCAGAAACTAGTAGCCATGTCCACATTTCGCGTTGAATTAATGGTAACAAGTTAATTATGAAAAGTCAATATAAGAATTCTTATTTGAATATTCAAACACTCTAGCAATGTATTAATTTTGTGATCGATCAAGTGAGACTACTTCGTATGATAATAAGGTTAAGCATGTTAAGTGTGTATGTACTGTGTTTAGGGGATTTAGGTTTAAATTAGTTTTCTAGTTTTGAGCAACTTCATTACATAAGGTTATGATTTGGCTTTAAATTATCTTAATAATTAGCTTGTTAGTTTTAAGCAAGTGCATTATATATATTTTCTGAAATGTGTGTATGTTAAAAGATTTGGTCTTTAAGAATAAGAGTAATAGGTTGTTAGTATTTAATTTTAATTGTAATGTCTAACACAAAAACATAATTGACCATATTTTTGGTTTTGACCATTTGACTTTTAAGTGTTATGTGTAGTCATAACTTCGTTTCACATTCAAATAAAGTCATTTACATTTGTATACTATAAGCGGTACAATCAAATGTAAATATGTACATTTACATCTATTGCAGAAGTAGCCTTCATTAAAGCATTTCATCAAATAGTTAGGAGGCGTATGTCAAACAAACATGGAAGTGGGTAAAAAAGGTCAAGACATACACATCCAACACAGAAACAAAAGAAACTATCTTCCAAAGATGCAAACACAAACAAAAACCCATTCACTATAAGCAAAACACAACAATCACAATAAACTCTTACACATAAGAGATAAATAGAGCACAAGAAGGAGGGTTTGCAAATAGAAAAGAAGAACAATACCAACACAAGTAATGACGCTTCTTCTACGATGACAACCAGAACACAAAAGATGACCACAATAGAGGGGACAGGGCTTATTGGAAGTTGAATGAAGAGGAATGTTGAAGGGTAACAAAAAAACGAAGAGTGGTTCGTTTTTGTGTTAATAACCTAGTAGAAAATTATGTCATTTCTTGTTAAAGAAAATGACGTCGTCTTCGATTATGCAATGTTCATGTTAAAAAAAATGACATCGTGTTAATGTTCATAACCGTCACGAAATGGTAATAGCATGAACATAAAATTATATTAATTGCCATATAGAATTATATGTAATGCGATATAATTAAAAAATAAATTACAATAATGTTAACAATGGAAACCAATATTAAATATTGATTTGCATTTTTAATAATATAATTAAATATTATTGACAATGATTGTAAGTGTAAAAATAAATTTAGGTAACAATAATGTTATTTTAACAATTTATATGACAAATTAACATCACAAAATAATTTGTTTACATATATTATTTATATACTACAGGAAAATAGAAAATGTACAAAATATAAAGATTTTGTGACTATTTTAAGAAATCGTCACAAAAGATGTCATTTACTGACGAAAACGTGTAAGAGTCGCTAATAGTTTGAATCTGTACTGACATTTTGCGATGTTTTTAAGAATCGTCACCAAAGATGAGATTTTACCTAAGAAAATGTGTAAAAGTCACTAATAATTTGAATCTGTATCGACATTTAGCAACATTTTTAAGAATTGTCGCTAAATGTATTGAGCGTTTTTTTTAAATTAAACGACGTCGTTTGTCCATAGACAAACGAAGTCATTTTTGGTATCTGTAACAAACACCCAACCTTCTCTCCCTTGAGTTCCACTCTTTATTTTCCCACTCTTTTCCCTCTCCTGCCCGCTGATCATTCTCTCCCTATACCGACGACCTTCCATCTTCTTTGGATGACCTTCTTCTTCAAGGTGTGGTTCTATCTTCTCTAGGTTGGTTTTGTCGTCTCTCCTTCGCGTACGTCATTAGGTGTTTATTTTTTGTTTTTTTTCTACTTGTTTGGTCGTGTGATGTTGGATGTATTTATGATGAATATATTTAGTTTTATTTGTTTATTTGGGTATTCTGTGATTGAAAAATAAATTGAATGTATAAAGGTTAGTGATGGAAGGGAAAAGACGTGATTTTGTTTGTGATGATTGGATGAATTTTGATGCTTGTAAGTTGTTTGATGAATTGCCTGTTATGATGATGTTAAATGATGGGAGTATTCTGCTTATGTAGGTGTATTAAAAAAACTATAGGCATTGTGTTTAAGTGATGGATAATTTAAGTCTTTTATTTATATAAGTGTTTAATTAATAAGCATCATTTAAAGTTTCAATAGGATGTCTTTCCCTTCTTTCTTGACAAAGATTATATTCTTTTTGTTTCTTGGATTTTGAATTCAAGTGTTCATTTCACATAACATTAATGATTTAACTGAATAATGCATAATTTAGGTTTATGAAATTGATTTGTTAGTTTTGATTAATTTGATCTATTAATAGCTATTTTGTAAATAAACATCAACTCCGTCAAATCAATCTACCTTTTGATATATCAAAAATTTTATGATGCAGTCATATGATAGAAAATGTGTTTCCTTGTTATGGTTTATTTAAGCTAAGTATGTCTGAAATTCTAATTCTATGAAACAAGTTTTAGATTGATTTTGAAGCCATTATAGAAATTTTTATTAATAAAATATGAAGTTAATAAACCTTATTTAACTTTTAGCTAACCAATTGTCACAATTATCACAATGAGATAGTTGAAGTGGAAAGTTAACTAAGAACTGTTCTTCAAGGTATTACATGTGCAAATGTACTAGCTAAGCATACACATCTAATCCAACTGGCCAAAGAGATTAAAATTTTAGGGTTTTTGTTGGACCTCGAACTTTTTTTTTGGAAGTTAGAACTATTAAATGAGAAATTGTTAGTGATTAGTTATAAGTAAAGAAAAAGGAAAATTCTTGAATTAGAAATGATATACAAGATTTAGGTAGTGAATGTAGTAAGTTGATGATGAGTGGATATATATGTGTATGTTCTGTTATTAATGTTCACGATCAATCATGGACTATAATTTGTTTGTGGATGATAATGAGTTTAAATGGAAGTTGAGAGGAAGACTGGTGATTGAGCATGAAAGTTGAAAAGGCAGAAAAGTAATAGAGCATGAATAGGTTGACTATGAATTCTTGGTTTTTGATGTTTTTTTACTAAACTTGCATAGTTTGGAGTAGTATAAAATTATGGTGAATGAGTTAGTTGAAATGGAGTAGAAAGACTAGAATAAAAAAAATAGAAGTGTTAGGTTTTGGGAAAAAATGGAAATCTGAAAATTTTCTGTGAATGAATAGTGACAGTGTTGAAATTTTGATCCAAAACTTCCATGATTTTTCTGTACTGATATAGAGTGATTTTGATAAATTGTCGTCATGAAAGTTGTAGCTTTCTTGCTAGCTTTTTAACGCTATAAAGTATGACATTTTTCGATATCGAGGTTAGAAGTTACGATCATTCGAAATTTATGTTGCTGCATAGGGTGAATTTTCAGGACAGCCCCATTGATTTGGAATTTTGACCCTTATAGAGGTAGAAATAGTTTTTAAGTTCTTCATAAAAGTTGTAGATCTGTCTTTTATCTTTGATATAAAATTTGTAAATTTTGGAGTTCTGGATCAAACATTATAGAGGTTTGAAGTTGAGATGTCGGTGAAGAAGAAGAAGTGGAAAAGCACCGTAGTGCAAAAGCACTACGGAGACTTTGGGGGTAGCAAAAAAGCACCGTCGTGCAAAAGCACGACGGCGACATTGGAGTTTTGATAGCAAAAGTCGCTATGGTGCAATTTTTGAAGTTTTGAGAGGTTGATGAACATTCGATAGTCTTTTGGCCATAACTTTTTCGTCCGAACTTTGATTGACCTGATTTTTAAAGCGTTGGATTCTTAAGGAATTCCTCTATCTCTTCATAAAAATTTATGAATTTTGAGATTAATTTGAAAAAGATTGATTGAATCAAAATGAAAGGATCGGTTGGAACAATATGAGTTGGATATTTTACTGAACATGGTTCAGTATTTTGGTGATATCTTGATCTGTAGAGCTCCAAATGAGTTGATTCTTGTTTCTAATTAAACTATAGACATTGGGCTACAAGTTATCTGAAGGAATAAAATTTCAATTCAGTCCCTAAGATTTTCAATTTCTGGAGTGAAGTTGGGTATAGATACAGTCTCGGTTTAGTAACAGTCCCAAAGTGTTTGAGCTATAACTTTTGTTTTAGTTATCCAAATGAGATGATTCTTGATTTGGATTAAACTAGAGAGATAAGGCTACAAATTGTCTGATGAAATCAAG
>JAOTBA010033449.1:0-16083 GCA_025629845.1 Erythroxylum squamatum
CTGGAGCCAATGTTGAGGCGGCAGCAAGTGGAGGTTCATGCGTAGGGTTTTGGTCTTTGGGTTTTTTCTTCCCCATGGTTCATGAGGGTGGCAGAACCCCTAACCCTAGATCGAGCGGTTGGCCACACAAGATCAGCCGATGCTACAGAAAAATGCCCAAGAAAGAAACAACAGCCCACCAAGATGAAACTAGCAAGAAGCCCGACCTCCTTTGGCAAAAGGTGGGGGGGGGGGATTTAACACAACACCACCAAAGGAAATGGCTACAGTGTCGACGGTAGGAAAAACCCTAGAGAAAAACAACAATGCACCAAGAGATAAACCCCGCACAATCACCCGACCCACTCTTGAGCAGGCCAATCCGAGCAAAGGTTCGAAGGAGAAGAGAAACAGATGGTGGACGAAGTCTAGGAGAAGAATCACCTAGAGAGAGACACTCTCAAACGTCCCACATTGATACTGATGAGCCGTTCTTTTTCTTTTTTTGATAAATGGTAAATGGTATTTATCAAAAATAAATATTTACAGCCGAATAGGGGCATACCCCAATCGGCGAAAAACTCAGCATAATAAACCCAAAAACCCCTTTACACCCATAATGAGGTTAAAAAGCATCTCATATTGGTACATGACAACCGAAGGACCACTGGGGACAAAATAATTGCATTAAGCATCAAACAGCAAACACATTTGTTTCTGAACAGCAAAATAAATGGTGAACACACGTATATCCTCTGCCAAGGCAGGCGGTGCATCCAGGTCTGCGTTGAAACGTCAACCGCATCCATCAATGGCGCCCGTTACTTGGATATGCGATGGTCAAAGGTGCATGGGACATGCAGCCCTACTCCACGTCCAAATGTCCTAACGTGCGTGTAGGGAAGCAAGGAACCACTGCATGGGCCATGCAACTCACCAGTTCATACAGCATCTCCGGAACCCTTTGCACCTGTCAAGACAAAAATGAAAAAAAAATATCTCCATAGGAAGATCAGATAATCAAACGTAGCCCTGATACAAGCTGACCCCATCTACACCCAACATGAGGCTAGCCTACCGTATAGGGATCAGTGACACCCCCAAAAAACACTCAAACTGATCATGAAGCCTCCTAATACCCCTGCCGTGGCTGCCTTTGCTCAGACATAGTCCAGTAGGGGATCCTAAACTATGTGGCCGAGGCCTATACCCTGCAAAACCTCAACCCACCGAACAAAAGGCTGCTAGAGTTGAGATGTTATTAAGGCAGCTGGATATAACCGGAATAAGATTTTATAGGTGGAAGCTTGGATCTTAGCAACCACATCCGTCCAAGTAAAAGCAGCACCATCAAATAACATAGCATTTCTAATTTTCCAGATTATATAAATCGTGCAAAGAAAAGCAATTCGGATAGCGTTACTTCGCATAAGAGCACCCTTGGCTTCACTTCTTATCCATTTAATAGCACGGGGGAGGGAGCCCATAGCCCTTGGTAGTTTCAACCACCGACGAATTTCCTGCCAAACCAAATTAGTGAAAGAACATTGAAAGTATAAGTGAGTTACGGATTCCACCTCTCTTTTGCACAATATACACTTTGGATCCACATCAAGAAAGGAGAGGTGATCCTTCGTGGGTAGGCGTTGCTGCAATCCTAACCACGCAATAAAAGAGACTTGGTTGGGATGTAGCGCTTCCATATAAAAGCCATCCAAGGTCAACTGGATTGTCTATTTCGAATTAATTCATACACTTTACAGGAAGACCATCGGCCATTGGTGCACAATTTATCCAACCCATTTTCAACAGCCATACGGCCACCCAATTTAGCCATAAGCACATCTCGGATACCACTAACCTTTTTCATTAAAGGGGAGTCACGAGGATGGGGTCGCCAATCCCATATCGAGGCACCTCGTAGGTACACACCGTGGAGCCATTTAATCCACATGGATTGAGCATCATCATGGACATTCCAAATCACTCTAGCAAGCAACGCCGAATTCCATATTTTATAGTTTTTTAATCCAAGGCCACCTCCCTCCTTAGGCATGCAGATGCTATCCCATGCAACCCGGTAATGCTTTCCGCCTCATAAAAACAGCCGACACATGGAGGTAATTTTATCCAACGTGAGCATAGGAATAGGGAAGGCTTGAAGCCAAAAAGCCAAAATCCCTTGGATCACCGAATTAATAAGTTCAACACGTCCTGCATAAGAGAGGGATTGTCCACTCCAGGCAGTAAGGGAGCTCTCCACCGAGTCTAGAAGGGCTGAGTATTGAGCAATGGAAACTTTCAGAGGAGCCAAAGGGACACCCAAATATCTCACCGGAAAGTCACCAATACAAAACTCCGTCAATTGTACAATGTCATCCCTATCTTTACCCCACACGCCTCCAAGGAAAATATTGGACTTGAGAGGATTAACCCTCAAGCCTGCCACACGGTTTAGGGTATGCAAGCCCTCCATTAAGATACGGACAGAAGTAGGATCACCCCTTGAGAAAAGCATGAGGTCATCCGCGAATGCCAAGTGTGTGATGCCCAGCAATTTGCATTTAGGGTGAAAATTAAAGTCGGAGTTCAGCGTTGTAACTTTGAGTAGCCTAGAAAGGTACTCCAAGCAGAATAAGAATAAGACGGGGGACATCGGATCGCCTTGACGCAAGCCCCGCTTTCCTTTAAACATGCCGTAAAGGTTACCATTTATTGAGAGTTAAAATGAAGTAGTGGTAACACATTCAGTAATCCAAGCCACAAATTGAGAAGGGAAACCCAAACCATGTAGCATATCCACTAAAAACTCCCAAGAGACCATATCGTAGGCCTTTGTGAGGTCAACTTTCAGCAAGCATCTAGGAGAAATTCGTTTTCGACTATACCCCCTAGTCAATTCTTGGGCCAAAAAAATGTTGTCTTGCATATTCCATCCCGGAATGAAGGTCGATTGGGCCGGATCAACAATAGACTCCACAACCTTCGTCATACGCTCCGTCAAGACTTTAGAGATAATTTTGTACACCACATTCAAGCAAGATATAGGCCGAAAATCAGCCACTGTTGGTACCTGTCGTGTCCTCAGTATTAGGGCGATAATAGTGTGGTTGAACTGTTTTAGGAGCCTCCCCATCGCAAAGAATTCATGCACTGCCGCAAGTACATCACCACCTACCCTTTCCCACTGATTTTTAAAGAATGCTGCCATATACCCATCAGCCCCTGGTGCTTTCTCATTGCCAATGTCAAACAATGCATGCCGTATTTCATGATCAGATATAGGAGTGATTAACTGATCACACATCTCATGATTTAGCAAAGGGCCACTTCTAATGATATGGGACTCAATTCTGGCACAAAGATTGGTAGAACCGAATAACTCTTGGTAATGGTTTACAAGGCACCTTGCAACTTCATCCAAAAAGGAGGTGAGAGAGCCATCAGCCTTAAGAAGGGAGGTTATTTCATTCAGCCAGTTTCTCCGATTAACCATGGCCAAGAAGTATCGAGTATTACGGTCTGCATCCATCAAGTGCACCCCTTTAGCTTTTTGTTGGAAGAACATTCTCTCAGCCTCTTGAAGGAAAATTGCATGTTTGCGCTTAGCATTCACGGTGGCCGCAAGGTTGGCATCTGTGGGGTTGTTAAATGAGAGCTGGTAGTGCCGATCAAAGTCTGCTTAAGCTTCCTTAGCTTTCTGTGAAATGTGCCCGTATGCATCATAGTTCAACCGCTTAAGGGGTTGCTTCAAAAATTTTAATCTTGCAGCAAGGATGAACTGAGCAGTCCCCGTGACTTGAATCTCCCAATTGGTAGTAACTAAGTTTGAGAAGGTCGGGTGTTGGAGCCAGAAGTTGAAAATTTTGAAGGGTCGATTACCCTTGCTCTGTTTTTTGCTGAAATCCACTATAATGGGGCAATGGTCTGAGTCAATGCGCATTGGGAGGAAAGAAACCGAATAGTACCAATCATTTTTTGCCCAAACCGAATTAACAAGAACCCGATCCAGTTTTGCCCAAAGCATATTTTTATTCCATGTGTAGGTTTCACCATGTGAGGCCACATCCTCTAGACCCAAGGTCATCCGGAAATCAAGCAGATCTTTCATGTAGTACTCAATAGGTGGTTTGCAGCCAATTCTTTCCGACGCCTTACAAACATAATTAAAATCCCCCATGAGTAGCCAAGGCGAAGTAGGATTGAGCGGTTGTCCCATGAGGTGGTGCCAAAGTTCTCTTCTTTTCGTCACACTATATAGACCGTAAATGCAAGTCACCCAAAATACACGATTTGAAGAAATTTGTAAAAGCCGGCAGTGAATATGCTGCTCTCCAATCTCCAAAATCTGACATGAGTAATGGGAGGGATCCCATATGACAGCCATTCTACCCTTTTCAATCAACTCAAAATTATGGCTAAATTTCCAGCCAGGAAACCGATGCAACACCAACCTTTCCAAGCCTGTTATAGTCAGTTTCGTTTCTAATAAGCAAAGGAATTTACATTTATGTTGTCGAGTGAGAGTGACAACACTTTTTTGTCGCGAGGTCATATTGAGACCTCGGACATTCCAGCTAAGAAAACTCATTTGATCAATAGGGAGGAGCCAACCCCTCCATTCTTCCCGCCTACCCCCACGGATTCTCTTTTCTGCCTTGATTTGCCCTGTTTGGGAATTTTCTGCCAATTTTTGCCCGGAGTGGAGCTATCAGGGTCTACCGCAACAGCCTTACCTTTGGACTTCAAAGGTTGCGTGTCATGCCCCAAATCAGAAGTGGAATCCCCTACCGGGAGTGGAGGCTCATTACCAGAGTTAGTAATCGGCTGAGGAGCAAGTTGGCCCCCAACATCACCTGTCGGATGCACAGATGGTGGAAAGGTTGGCTGAACCTTCGAGCCTTGCACAGGGCATAGAGGGCCCTTGTTAGGGCCACTTGGAACCGGCATGTGTGCAGCAGCTTGCATTGTACTGGCCGAATTACGACTGCCCTTGGGAACCCATTTCTGAACTTTAGGCATAGATTTAGGGCAAGTAAACACATTGTGGCCAAAATGTCTATAGTCACAACAATAGGATGGGAATGTCTCGTACACCACCGATTGCATGAATTTGTTCCCTTCCGGTAGCTTCACTTCAAAACTAGTAATAGGGGGCTTGGAAACATCAACTTCAACAAGCATGCGGGCATAACCAATTCTGGCTTGCTGGTTGGTAACTTGGTCGATACAAATAGGCTTACCGATCATGGAGCCAAGTTTAGACAACCCTTTACTCGTCCAAAGGTCTAATGGCACATTAGGAAGTTTAATCCATATCGGAAGAGCCATAAAGTCTTGGAAGTTAAAAGCAAACTCAGGAGCAAGCTTCTTCAACATCAATGTTTTTCCATATAATACATACGGACCAGCAGCCAATACACTTGTGCGATCCTCTTCCGAATCAAACCTGAAAACAAGCCATCCACCTTCATGCGGTATAAGTCTACACTTCACCCCCCCATTGTGCAATCAATCCTTCAACAACTCTCATACCAGGGAACCTGCCAGTGAACATACCCACCAAACAATAGCCCCATTCTTGCTCAAGGTACAGTCGGTCTTCATTCAAAATAGTCAATTCCTTTTCAACCAGCATTTGCTCAAGCTGCAGTCCTTGATTCAAAGCACGGTTGTTGCGAAAAAGGCTAGCAAAAGATGGTTTGGATTGCGTACCTTTAGCGCTAGCTGGAGTACCATTCGGTTGGGAACCCGAATCTTGGCAAGCATCGGCCACCTGCTGGCTAGAGGGGAGGGGAGGCATTTTATCAAGCAGTTGGTCAGCAGTCGACTCCTCCTCTGAATTTTCAGTTTCTATAGTATCTTGACTTCCCAGAACAATGTCACCCTCAACCTCTTCTTCCTCATTCGAAGTGGAAACCTCATCAAAAGAATCGGCCGTGAGCAATTCATTAACAACACCCTTACCGGTTTTAAGGGAAGCCCCTGACTTGTTGCCCGAGAGAATAGATTTCACACCACTTGAAGTAGTCTTCGAGTTACCCCTCAGCACTTGCGACAAGAGCGAGGGTTTCACATTTGCAATCCTTGGTCGAGCGTGTGTAGTTTTCAGTCCCCCATTGGGTTCGGTGACCATGGCCGGAGTAGCTGCGGAGTCAGCCAAAAGATGCGGACCCTTGGGTTTTTTCTTACCCATGAAGCATGGAGGGACCGCACCACTCCCCAGGTAATGCGCGCAGTGGGCAAGGCGCGAGGGGGTACCACTGGCGCCGGGCAGAGACTAGATCCGCAGTGATGTAGCGCAAATCTGAGGAAAAATACCAAGAAGCTGTGCGCACAAGGTTCAGATCTGGGAATAGAACAAGCAAAAGGACCCCCACGTTAAGGGGCTCGTACATAAAAACTCAACGAGAAACCAACAAAGAGCCGATGTAGATTGCACAATGACACGCGGTAAAGCCAAAACCGCAAGGAAGAACAGTGATAAACCAACAAGGAAACAAGGCCGAATGCACAATGACACTCGGTGAAGCCAAAACCGTGAAGAAAATTCGTGGAAAGAGTGGCTGAAAGTAGGCGCAATCTAGGAGAGAGAAACCCTAGAGAGAGACACTCTCAAAACGCCACTAATAGCTCTTTCTTGATTCGCCGTTCTTTTTCTTTTTTTTTGATAAATGGTAAATGGTATTTATCAAAAAGATTATGTACATCAAAGTACAGGGCATACCCCAATTTGCAAAGGGAAATCGAAGATAAAGCAATAAACCCATTCAACCCCTTTACAACCAAAATACGGAAAGGCAACTCATTTTAGAACATATTCAACAGTGTATCACTAGCCAAAACCAAAATACAAAACCCTCTGAAAGCATTGATGAGCAACAGGTCAACATTTGACCTGACCGGACTGCCCACCCCTTGCACGTACGTAGTCGACGTTGCATGGCCCATGCAGCCTTAATTTTAGAAGGTGCCACCCAAAACGAGCCGGTCCAGCGCCTCCATCCAAACCTGCGTGGCTCATGCAACCCCCCCGTCAGTCAGTATCGCCGGAAGCCACTAGCCGGAGATGCAGCAGTACAGTGATTTCCCACTGGGCCGAAGGAAGAGGTTAGTTCCCGAATGAAGGGGTTAGCTCCCCATCAATGATTTATCAACGTAAAAACATCCAGGTTGCATGGCCCATGCAATCTACGTCCAATCCAGAAGGGCCACCTGCGAGTTACAACTGAGTAGTAATGAAGTCAACCGGGTAAAGCCTAAATAGTATTTTGTAGGTGGAAGCCTTAATTTTAGCAAGGCCATCTGCCCAAGTGATGACAGCTCCATCAAAGAGCACTGCATTACGAATTTTCCATATGGTATAAATAGTGCAAAGAAAGGCAATGCGGATGGCTTTACTCCTCCAAAGAGCTCCCCTGAATTCATATTTGATCCATTTAACAGCACGAGGAAGAGACCCCATGAGACGTGTAATGTTCAGCCAACGACGGACGGCCTGCCAAAGCGAGTTAGTAAATGAACACTGGAAAAATAAGTGGTTGACTGATTCCAACTCCCGGTTACACAAAGGGCACTGGAGGTCTACATCAAGAAAGTGAAGTTGGTCTTTAGTAGGGAGACGTTGCTTCATACTCAGCCATGCAATGAAGGAAAATTTCGGGGGGATATAATTCTTCCAAATGAGTGACATCCACGGTCTGTTGGTATTTTTGTAACGCAGCAGCTCATAAACCTTTGAGGAGGACCAACGGCCATTGAGGCACAGGCTAGTCATCCCTTCCTGAACAGCCGCATGGCCACCAAATTTATTCAGTAACAGATCACGAATTGCACCAAGTTTTTTCATGAGGGGAGAATCCCGGGGATGGGGCTGCCACACCCAAAAAGAAGTACCACGAAGATATACCGCATGAATCCATTGAACCCATAGAGAGTTAGCTTCCGCATGTATATTCCAGATCAGTTTCGCAAGCAAAGCAGAGTTCCAAATCTTACAATTTTTCAAGCCAAGCCCCCCTTCGATCTTTGGCATACAAACATTGTCCCAAGCTACCCGATAGTGTTTACCACCCCACAGAAACAATCGGGATAGGGAATCAATTTTTTCTTAGAGCACGGCTGGGAGTGGAAAAGCCTGAAGCCAAAATGCCAAAACCCCCTGAATTACCGACTTTATAAGTTCGCCGTTCTTTTTCTTGATTTTATGGATGGTGGTGTATGGCCGTTCTTAGTTGGTGATTCTATGGATAGTGGTGCATGGCCGTTCTTAGTTGGTGAAGCGATTTATCTGGTTAATACTTAAGATTTTTAAATGTATAGCATGAGAAAATCGTAAAGAGAATGGCATTACTGAATTCATTAAGCCATCATTTCAATTAGTCTGGATTCGATCGAAAAGTAACATTCAGCCCCAATAGGTAATTCCAAAGATCACGACGTTGAGAGACACTATATAAGCCATAGATACATGAAACCAGAAATTTATCATGTGTGATGTTACCAGTAACCTCACAATGAAGAAGTTGGTCACCTTCCACAAGGATGCAACAAGAGTAATATAAGGGGTTCCAAGCAACCACCATTCGGCCTCCTTGAACCTGTGCAAAATTATGCCGGCATTCCCAACCAGGAAATTTGTTTCGCATGAATTGTTCCAACCCAACCACATCAAGCTTAGTTTCCAAAAGACGCATGAAGTGACAATTGTGTTGCCTAGTTAATAGGCTGACACTATGTTGTCTCGAGGGTTTGTGCAGCCCTCGGACATTCCAGCACAAAAAAGTCATTTCATCAATGAGGAAGGGCCAGCCCTTCCCTCATTCTTCTTGCTTGGAGCAGTAACATCACCTTTCTCATTCAGATTCGGTTTCACAAGATTTTTATCACCACCTTTACGGTTGACAGGTGGGGGCCCTTTGGGTTCCTTCATCCCCTTGTTGAAGTCAGCTTTCGAAAATTTTCCAACCTTCCTAGACTCTCCCTCATGCAATCTAGTGGGGGTCGGGTCTGCTGGTAGAGGAGCCGACTGGCTCTCAAAATTTTGGGTGGTGCTAGCTATAGCAGCAGGTGCATGAGCATTACAAGCAGGAGGATCAATAGGTGGCTCCCGAGCCAAAGGGGGAGTGGAGGCAGAGTATGTCATCATAGCCGGATCAGCATCTAGAGGAGCCAAACTACTCGGCAGTGTCTGTTGTGAAGCAGCCACACTCGCAGTAGACTGCACCTTCCCATGCTTCCTGATAGGTGGCCGAGAACGCTCCTGCGTGCCACCAGCATTAGAGGCACCTTGAGGGACCATTGGCTGGCCAGTTGCATTAAATTGGCAGGCCGACTCTAAATGTCCAGTCCTTCGGCAGGAACTGCAAAAATGCGGGAAAGTTTCATACACAACCTGCTGTGTATAGTTTTGGCCATCCGGGAGTTGCACAAGGAAGCTGGGGACGGGGGGTTTGGAGACATCCACTTCAACCAGCATTCGGACATAACCAATTCTAGCACATTGACCAGTAATTTGATCCGTGCAAATGGGCTTTCCTAACCTCGATCCAAATTTGGAGAGAGCATCCACATGCCAAAAATCAAGAGGGACATTAGGGAGTTTAATCCAAATGGGAATTTTCAAAAATTCGTCATTGTTAAAGGCAAAGCCTTTACTCAATTCTTTAAGCAACAAGGATTTACCGTAAAGAGTATAGGGGCCTCCCATCAAGACAGTAGTGCGGTCAGCTTCAGTGGAGAACCTGAAAATCAACCAGCCTTGGTCATGAGGGAGGAGCCGACAAGGTACTCCCCAATTGGCCATCATTCCCTCCACTGCTTTCATACCCGGAAAACGGCCAGTAAATCGGCCAACCAAGCAATATCCCCATGCTTCCTCAATAGGCCGAAAGTCTTCAGGTGACATTTGAACAATGTCAGATACATCCTTGTGCGCCAATTGAACCCCATGAGTAAGCACACAGTTGTTTTTGAATAATCCAGCATAAGAGGGCTTAGATTTGGACGAGGACTTTTTGTCGAGCACCTGGGGGGTATCTTCTTCCTGTGAACTGCTGGAGCTGTCGGCATTGGAAGAAGTCCCATGGCTAGCATTTCCATCACTGTCGGCATCAGATTCATCATTCTCCGTGGAGGCTACTTCATCCTCCGGATCAGTGGTAGATGGACTTACCGAGGATTTCTTCTGAGAAGTACCCGCAGATTCTGCATCCTTGGACGGAGATTGTAAGCCCAGGATAATCTCCCTGGTAATGTCCCTCCCACGTTGTTTCTTCTTTGTCATCCTTAGTGGGTGGCTGAAGCCTGGCCGAGAACAAGGCTAGCCGAGAGGAGTAACTGCGCCAGGGGTGGACTGACGACGAACAAGAGCACCTAGGGCGTGCGCCCTCCGTAGCTCCCAGTGGCGCGCGCGCAATGTCCTTGCGCCCAGGCCCGCCCAAGGGCGTCCTCACAGGCTGGGCGCGCCCAGCAGCTCCCAGATCTGTCCGCACAAGTGGTAAACTCGCAATGCCCAAAGTCACCGTGTCGCAAGCACCACAAGCGCAAGATGTAAAATGCGCAGAGAAAAATGAAGGCCAAGCAGATCTACCGAAAGGGGGAAGGGAGCTCCAAAAGCAGTAGGCAGGTGAACCCGCAAGCGCTTGTCGTCAAAAATTCAAAAAGCACCACAAGATGCAAGAACACGGGTAAGGGCTGAAATGTAGTCACTACGGAAAATCAAATCAAAGGCAACAAGCGAAGGTAGTCGCGAGGTAACAGCAGGAGTACGAAGCAAGAAGAGGTAGCAAAGTGGACGAAACCTAAGGGAGGAACCTTAGTGAGAGAAGCTCTCCAACGCCCACTGATAGCCGTTTCTTTGAGCCGTTCTTTTTCTTGTCCCAAAGGTGGAATGAGCCGTTCTTGGAGTAAAAGGTTGAATCCCAACCTAAAGGGCCTCTCACACTCGGGCGGACGAAGTAATTAGGTGGATGTAAATCAGATATTTAGCGATTCGTTAAGAAAGAGGTAAGCAACCCACAGGTTTATAAGGAGCTCACCTTCAAAGCTTACAAGGGGCCTAAGAATGTTATTCCCACACTGCAAATCGTGGAATTCGAACCTTACACTTTGAAGCAAAACTGCCCTTCCGAAATCAACTGAACTACACCCTACAAAAAATGGTAATATATGACCGTTCTTAATTGATGTAGCGATTTATCTGGTTAATACTTAAGATTTTTAAATGTATAGCACGAGAAGATCGTAAAGAGAATGGCATTACTGAATTCATTAAGCCATCATTTCAATTAGTCTGGATACGATCGAAAAGTACAATTATGTGCATCGACGGAGGTTTGTAAAGTGAGCGATAAACAGCCATAGTTAATAACGACTCAACGTTCCCCTGAACTAACCAAACAGCTGCTTTTGGTACAGGTTAAGAAGGCCACTGACTTAACGACAGTTTAGTTCACCAACTGCTTTTTTTTGCCTCTCAAAAGGTAGATTCTGTAGGAGTCACGAGAGTGCCACGTCATGAATTTATATCACTGATCTAAGATTGTAAGTTTTTATACTAATTCCAGAAACAACTTTAAAAACACGTTAGGAATTCGTTGTCCAGGTAGCCTTTGTAACTAATAAAACTTTCTTCTAAGTATTGCGAAGAAGACGTTTCTTCTAGCTTAACTACTACTCTATCTGGAAAGGAGGCATGCTCTTGACAAACTTTACAAATTACCCACTCGTATATTGATCTTTTCTTTTTCACAGTAATTTCTACTCTATATGGCTTTTCATTATAGAGACGAAAATACAAGGCGGACAGATTGAAATTGGACTTACCCACTCATATGTTGCTTCTTTTACTTACTTGTCTATGTTTCATAATTCCATCACAACCGTGTGCTTTTAGGGCATGAGTTCAAACTTGCCTTCTGCTAGAAACAAAAAGAGATTTAAAAAAAAAAAGAAAAGAAAGTACAAGGAAACCTTAGAGCCAATCGACTCCGTCTCTATGATGTACCAGCTAATCTACTCTTCTTCAACCCGAATTCCCGGCAGCTTCATGCTGGCCATTACTCCTCTTCTGCCTAGTCAATTGTCATCATTTAAAGCTCTGCTTCCTGTAAACCTGTAACTTCATTAAAACGCTTACACATCTGGCTAATTATTCAAACCTAAAGGTGCTTTCAGCCTTTGTTTGGATGCTTATTTATACAAGGGAAGGGAAGGGAAATCTTGTATTAGGGAGGGAAATTGCAAGATAAGAATAAAAATAGCCCAAAATTTCATTTCATTCCTCTCAATTCTCTCTCTTATTCTTGTCCAAACAATAAAAAAAAAGAGATACAATTTCTTTTCCTTTCTCTTCTCTTATTTCCATCCATCCAAACAAGAATACGGAAACCGAAGTTTATTTTTCAACATAAAAGATCTCCTTTATTAATTTCTTATTTCTTGTCTGCTGAATCCCCTGAAATCTTGCGTGCCATTTACCCTAAACTAATCCTGTGCCATTTCTCCGCGACCACAAATATTAGGGCGGAGCCAAATCTTCTGTGCCAGTTACAAGACCAACTTGTGCCATTCCATCCACATCCACAAATATTAGAGATCACAGGGTTGGTCTTGGGTAAATGGCAAAAAAGATTAAAACCCCCCCCCCCCCCCTTCAAGCAACTCATTATTTCACATTGCCCACTTAACCTGGTGACCAACTTCCAATATACCATTAAGAAGGAAGAACACAGGTACGCGCGCGTGTGTATATATATATGCAGAATAGCAAGGTTGATACCTTAGACTGAAGGGCCAAAACATTACCCACAAGGGATTCATACAATCAAATCTTAAGGAAAAACATAATAGTCAGTGGCCTCTAATACTGAAGTAAAGTCCAAAAAAAAATAGAAAACAACTTCATGACTATTACTAGTTGTAAGAACGTAGAATAGCACCACAGAAAGTGCACATAATGGCCCGCCAAGATTTCCAATAGAAGGGAACAAAACAAAATCTTGTGCTTGTTTTTATGTCAGCTACTCTCGCTCCACCACCGCACCGTGAGCATATTCCAGCCGCTGGCTTGTTCCTCCTTACTTTTCGTGTCTGATCAACGAGGAAACAGAGGACTACCATGGTGGTTGTGCTCTTGTTTTTTAACCTTCTACTTTCTTGGACTGATGATGCATGCTACAAGGCTGACGACTGCTAGTTCTTTTCAGAGATTCAGTTGAGAGGATTGAAATGGTTATAGATATTAATTTATAGATCTCCGAGTTGAGTTAAAGAACCAACAACTTTTATTTACTGGACAGCTTGATACAGTACGTAAGTGTGAGAGTTGGTGGTTGTTTTAGTGTAAAACTAATGTGTTGTCGGTACTCGTCCGGACTCCTAGTCCACAATGGTTTTGGTCCCTGTACATAGTGACGGCCGAGTGGGTTAATTGGGTGTTGCACCTACTTGGGACCTGGAAAGAAAATTCTGGACCGTACATGTGGGTTTAGGTAGTCGGCGGACTAATAACTTGCCATAATTAAGTAAGGAGCGCGATAGGTTGGTAGGCGGTGGTGGAAGCAATGGCTCTTGAGCCTTGATATTAGGCCCAGTCTTTCGGACAGTCACTGGTTACAGAATGCGAGATTAAAACATATGACAAACATAAGGGCAAATAGCCCAATAAGACCATAACATTTATTCTTCAGCATGAAATGCTCAGATTGATAACGTTGTTAGACTATTGGATTGCTATAACTTGAGAGACAAAACACACGATTTGATTTATTTCGACTTCTAACTGTTAAATCAATCCGAACTGAAATATATAATTATAATGACTAACCTTGTTCAAACTAATCTTTAACTACTCGGCGCATGCAATGCAATAATTTTTAGGCAATTCATGATAGGGCGGAACTTCGGTCTAATATTATGATATCTTATAGAACCCACATAAATAAATGGTTGAGATTCATGAGATAAAATAAGGCACTATAATATTGGACAGATAATCCAAACTCACCCTTGATCTATCTCTATCAACAAGTTTACCATTGGATAAGAGAAATAGCTGTTGCCAAACTGGCAAGTCCTAAAACCTAAAGTCTACAGGTCCTAAAACCTAAAGTCTACTTTCACAGTACATATGAAAAATTAAAGCCTTGTCTAAGTTGAGACGGGAAGGCATTGTGGTCCTGGTTTCTCAATGCAACACGGAACTCTTGTATCGTTGATGTTCTTTTCTTTCTTGACCGTGATTGCGCCATTATGGTTCTTCAATATATTTTAACTTAAGAGGAAAAAAGAATTTAGACTATATGTTGTATTTTTTTTTAACTCATGACGATTTTGATAACAACATTGGAAGGTGATTTGGAAGTATAAACCTTATTCAATGAGAGAGCAAAACAACACAAAAAGCTATTACAAGCATCAAAACTAAGCAGTCCATCAAGTCTTATTTTGTATATATCTGTACTGACTTTAAGGATTATATGACAGATGTTGAAAGTTTTGCTTCTCTTATATTATTTTTAATTTAAAGAACTGATGCTCGTCTTTAAGGTTAGAGTGCATTTTTATAGTTTTATTTGCTTCTAATAATAACGTTAGGGGTTTGATCTCAGTCCCTGGTACAGAAGGGATAAGCTGAACCATCTCACTACTAGATTTCCCTTAAGGGCCCAGGTGTGCTCATTATCTAAGAAGAAAACTAGTTGTGCAATTTGAGGGCTCTAACATTATCATTAATCTTCTACGTACCTCAATATAATCCAGCTCATTTGGAGGAGGATAGGATTATACGGTTTGGGGTTGTTCACATAGATTTATGCCTTCAGATATTTAGGCTTTGATAAGATCTAGGGAAAAAACCTCATCCCCAAAGCTTCACTCATCCGTTAGCTAGTGGTTAAGCAACGGCTCAAGATGAAACACAAATTGTTTGGCATGATATACCCTTTATGTTTGTTACGTAAATCTTACCCTTAAACCAAATTTCACTTGTTTTTCCATAGTAATTACTCGTAGACCATTTGGGCTAGAGTTGATGCAAGTTTATTGCGCGGAAAGGGACTGGATAAGTGTATTAGAATGGGCTAGCAAAGCAGCAAGTGTCCTAAAACAAGATGGCATCATATTTAAGACTGTATTTATTTACTCTATATGCACCATAAGGAGGGAAAATTTTCTCTACAATTCTCAAAGATGTTGAAGTGAAAAAGAGTACTCTAGGTAGCTGATAAAACAATCAATCGGGTAAGCAAAATATTCATGGCATATGAAGATTAGCTAAAAGCCAATCTCAGGATGAGGATATCATAAAATTTATAGATTAATGGGGGATATGTCCTAGCTTAATGACTTCTTACAGTCCTGTTTGGTTTGGCTTTTGGAGGGTCTAAAAGTACTTTTATCTACCGCAAAAGCTGTTTTAAAGAAAAAGTAGGTGTTTGGCTGTAAAATTCAAAAGCACTTTTGAAGTAAAAATAGCTTTTTTAAAAGCTCAAATACAGCTTTTTCAAAAGCTAAAATTTGAAACTTTTTAAAAAAGCCCAAATTATAACTTGTTCGGGAAGCTGTTTTTTTTTATAATTTCCGTCACATACGTATACAAAACTTCGTCTGTTCTCCTCCCAGCCGACTTCTGCTCATCCATCCCTCTCATCTTCTCAAGTAAGTTCTTCTTCTTTGTATCTTTTTGGTCTAACAATTTATGTTTCTGCGTTGAAGGCAGACGTCCTTTTTTTTAAACCTAGCAAACTCTATTTCTAAGGAAATACTTTAAAAGGCTTATATCTTTGTATTGCATCTGAAATCTCCAATATCCACTTCTACTCGTTAAGGCATTTTTGTTTTCCTGATTTCTTTTCTCAACTTTTCTGGTTTTCGGTTTGAGAAAGAAGTTAAATTTGTGGTTTTTTTTTGGGTTAATTGACCCTTGTTGTTCATGGGTGACAGAGATGGTCTTCTTGTGTTGGAATCGGCCGTCTCTTCAAGAACAGAAATTGTGTTTTTGGGAGGATCCTAATGGTGGAATTCAATTGCAGACATTTCGGACTGAATTGGGCGTTTGTTGATCCAAAGACCCGAATTGAAAATGGGGTAAAATTCTGTGTT
>JAOTBA010033516.1:0-16058 GCA_025629845.1 Erythroxylum squamatum
TGGTTGTGCATTGCATCTTTGAATTGTCAAGTATGTTGCATAAATTAAGTGTTCTGTATTGATGGTTAAATGGATATGTTGTGTTGATGTGATGGTATTTTTAACTATGAACTTTGAGTTAGAATTGCGAATTTGACTGAGAATTTGAAAACGGAGCATTTTATGAATTCGTTATGATTTTTAAATGACAAATGAACGTTTTAACAGTTTTGCTTATTCTTCGTTATAAGCATGTTACCCACGAGCTTAAAGCTCACCCCCCTTTCATTCCCATCTCCAGGTGATGAGAACGAGGTCGGAGGAAAGAAAGTAAAGGCTTTTGTTTGGTTATGCACATGTTGAGAATTTTGAGGTTTTGTGTCTTTTGTATTCGGATATTTGATATTGATGTTGTAATATGGCTTGGAATGCCATTATAGTTTGTAAACATTATCTTATGATGTTAATGAATTATGGATTTGTGTATGGATTTGAAATATAAATTGTGTATGAATGGTATGGGTTGAGTTGATGATCTTTGATATAATTTGTTAAGATTTATTAATAAGTGAATTATGAAAAAAAGAGATATGAAGAATCATATGAATTGAGGTTTGAAGTTGGGATAAATTCGGTATTGATTTATGAGGAATTTGTCTGGGTGATTTCTATCCTTCCAACGATTTTAAAGTATGTGAATTTTTGATTATCGGAGTAAGTGGTTGGGTTCTGAAAACGGGGCCCAACATGAGTAGTATCAGAGCAAGAAAATGAAACAATAATAGTATGATAGTTTTTTGTTAAGAGTTGGATTTTGGAAACAGGATCTAACATTATTAAATGCCCTTATGGTGTGTAGTAGGTAAATCAATGCAACAAGTCACTCTAGGATCTCAACTCAACTCAATATCAAACAAAACTATGCAAGATAAAAGATATTCACAAGATCACAAATAGACATATATGAGACTTCATATATTAGGCTTAAAGTTTTGCATCAACAAATCCAACTACATAATGAATATCCAACATTTGATTAAACCATAATCAAGTATGTTCAACTACAAATCACAAATCCTAGACTTAGGAATCATTAATCCATAGCTAAACCTGGATTAACTACTCCCCTTTTAAGCTCATGGAACTCCAACCCTTTGCTACATCTTCAAGAGGAAATAAAGTGCCTAGCTACGCATAACTCCAAGAGACTTAACAACTAAGAAGTGATCGGAGGAATCCATGGTAGAGGTCGGCAATGAAAAATGCAGGAGAAAATGAGATGGATGAGAGGAGACGATGGTGTGTGTGTGCATGAAGATGTGTTGTAAAAGATAATTGTTCTCCTTTTTGTGTGTCCGCTCCCTCTTATCTCGAAATAGGTTTCTTTTCAACATGGGTTGTCGGGTTAGATTGGACCAGTGGGTAAAACTTCTGAAAATTATTCAGGTTTTCGAAGGTTTGCTGTGGCGAAATAATGTGTTCGCCGTGGCAAACTTTTCCCAAAAGGTTTTGCTTGGAGTTTTTGATTTCTTCGCCGTAGTGAAATTTTCTCCGAAAGGTTTCTTCAAGAGTCCGCTGATTTCACCATGGCGAAACATAAGTTTTCCACGGTAATCTTCAAAGATTCCTAATTTTGCCACGACGACATTTCATCCTTGCCGCGACAAACTTTACTTGTTGGACCCGTTAACTTATTGACTTGTGCTCTTGTTCTTCACTTCTTGGCTCTACTTCTTAGTAATTTCCAATATCAATTGTTCTAAGAAAATCAATTTAGTGCAATTACCAATTATTTATGACAATTTTACCCTCAAACTACATTATTTCAAGACAGGCACTCAAGAGTTAAATTAAGCACAAAATCCGAAAATAAGAGCCAAGAAATATAATAAGAACTATGAAATTGTTACCAATTGTTATAGAAAACTTGGGTTCAATCAAATTACCCCCACACTTAGATCTTTGTACTCCTGAACAAAGCTTATAAAAGTCAAAGAGATACAAGTGCAGAAGAATCAACCCAAGTAGACTGAAAGAGCGCTAAGAAAATAAACACTTCAAGAAATTAATCCAAGAGATTGGGCAAAAGAGATTTCTCTTAAGGTAATGTGATTAATCTCTCAACTCACTTGTCTTGGGATAATTTCACTCTAACATTTGCTTAGTCCATTCTCTACCTTAGGCTTGTGATAGTTCTACCTCTCCACTACAAGAACTATAATTTGAAAATCAAGAGGGCTTTTCAAGGTTGTAATGTACGGAAGATTAAAGGAATGGATTGAAGAGAAGAAAGGAAAATGAGTACATACACCACATTATTTTCCTCATCAAACAAACTTCAACACAACAAACATAATCTAACATATTTTGTTATAACTTTTCTCATAAGGAATTTTTTTTGTGAGAAAGCTTTATGAACTTTTCTTTCTTTTCTTTTTGAGAAAGCCTTTTGATTTTTTTTAAACTTCTTTTTAATTCTTGGCTTTTTTCAATAATCATTCTCCTATGAGAAAGCTTTCTGTTTTTTTATGTATGAATTCTACTATCTACAAAGATCAACTTAAAGTAAGGATCTGGAAATGAAATATTTACATCAATATGAAGACATGTGTATGCACTCAAAAAATATGGCTCAAAGGGCTAGCAATGGTTAAGTATTTGGGGTTTGTGTTTGGGTAAGTACGGTTTGGAAAGAAATGCCTCTATCATGTTAAAAAAAATTTAGTTCATCAAGCTTTGATCAAGAATTAAACAAGTTCTAGAGAGATGTGAAATTAAGCAGATACACACAAAAATGAAACAATTTAAGCCCAAATATCCTTCTAACAAGTTTAGTATCTCAATTAAGCAATCTCAAGGTTTAAAAATGTGAAGTGTTACTTTTTCAACTTACCCTCACTTACTTCGTGTTGAAAACATTGAAAATGAAATTAGTCAAAACCAACTATCATTTAAAAACATAGATGGTGTTTTCAATAACACATGGACAACTTTGAAATTTATAAAATCCTCGAGACACGGGAGTGAAAAGAATCTAATTTAGGATAACATTGAAATGAGATAATTAAAAACACTTACGGTCATGAAGGATAGCGTTGTCACGGCAAAACCAAGAGCTCGCTGCTGTGAAACCAAGATCGTCGCGACAAAAAATTCTAGACACACTTAACAACTGTAATTCACCTCAATTACCTAGTTTGAAATTTTGCATATGAAATACAAATGACTTGCACAAGTGATGAAATGGCCAAAAGTTGACGCATAAATAAGAATTGCCGATTAGAATAACCTCCCTACATTT
Source organism: Erythroxylum squamatum (assembly GCA_025629845.1). NCBI lineage: Eukaryota > Viridiplantae > Streptophyta > Magnoliopsida > Malpighiales > Erythroxylaceae > Erythroxylum > Erythroxylum squamatum. The sequence continues at coordinate 3,281 of JAOTBA010033516.1, forward strand.
AAACATCATATTGTCCTCAATTACGAAACAATGAAAGCATGATTATGCATTGAAAAGTGATAGGGAGGCTATTGAATAATAATATACCGAGCAAGGCACAATGAGAATTATATGAACAACTGGCCATTAATTCAGTACATAACAACAATGCTACTGAATATGCAGTAGATTGAAAACTAATAACAAGACTATCTAAAATAAAAAGGACAAATGACTCGAACTATGCAATAGAAAGTTCAACCCCAGATCCAGATGTGTAGTGTCGCTCAGGGGGTCATCTTCATCAGAAGGCAACTGGAAGTGAAAGTGCTCGGCGAGCAAAGCATCCATCCGCCAGCGATACCGCCTATCTTGGTCATATAAAGCTTCTCTCTCCTTCTGTCAGGCTATTTCCTGAGAGAGAGTGTCGGAGATGAGAGAGGTCCACAAAAGTCCGTCTACCTTACTAGCGAGAGTCTGCAAAGTAACTGGATCAGGAATTTCCTACGCTGGAGGATCATCCTCAACTGGGACCGCAGCAGAAGAGGTTGCACCAATATCATGGGAAGGGGGAGAAGGACAAGGTGGGTGAATGGTGGGTTGTTTTAGGCGGGTATACTTAAAGAGCAGAACCGGGTCAAAATAGTTATCAGTATCCAACTCCGAGACATTGTGTGCTCGAAAAATGTCAGAGATGAGATGAGGGAAGGTGATGGTAATGGTGAATTTGCCCGAGTTAATGGAATCATGAAGAGTGGAGGCGATAGCAGCCGCTATATCGACTAAGCAACCAGTCATTAGGAGGTAGAGGTGTGAGGCTTGTTGTTTTGGGTTGTAGGCAAGGTGAGTTGTTGGAATGATATTGTTGCAAACTAAATGAAATTTTAATAATAAAATTTTAATAGTGAAGGCATTAAAATCCGCCATTGATTGTCAAATATGGATCATATACATTTGTAAATGTCCAAATTAACCATATACCCCTTGAAAAAATTAAGCGCATCGATATGATGAACAATAAACCTAAAAAGATCAACTAATTATAGACATATAATAAGAGCTAAAAATTATTCTAGTAATATGAACTGAATTTGAAGTTTGACAACAATTAGAATATTGGATTAAAAATGGTACTGATAAATTTTTTTATGGTAATGAAATATGTTAAATTAATGAATTCACTTTTGGTGATATTAATAACTCAGTTTTTATAAAATCAAGAAATATATAAAATATCAAGTTTAATGTAATGGAAAAAATCAAACAAAGGAGTTAATTGAATCAGATGGAGAATGAAATAAAATGAGTAAAATTAAGAATAAATACAAGTCAAGAAAGATTCAAGGCAATACAAGTCAACTGGACAAAATGTCTAGTTTGAAATCGATTAATTGTTTAAATGACCAATGTGTCGAATAGTTGAAGGATTTTGGTTGACTAGCTAATGTTTTTTATTTTTTGAACTAGATATAAGGGAAATTGGGTATCTATCTAGGTTTTCGGCTAGTTGATACACCAACTAAAGGTATATTAACAAGCTGAAAGTAATAGAACAATTAAATAAGTTTGTTCAAAAACTTGTGATTGTAATGGCTTATAATGTATTTAATGTCTATTTGAAATGTTTTTAGGTAAAGATATATCACAATTGATTTGTGGGAAGAACCTTAGCTAATTATAATATTTTAAGAGCCTTGAGAGGCTAGAGGGAGTGTTTGAGTGCATTTGTACATTGCATAACATATATTGAGTTCTAGTTGGCTAGTTTAAGAAAGAAATAAATATTTTAAGTTGCATATGATTGTGTTAGGGTAATAAGTGAGAATAATTATTGGGATGCACATTGTGAAGATTTCTCTTGACCTTGGACAAGGGTTATAAATGATTCCTCATCACTTATGATAAAGCAAGATAATTATAAGAGTTTCTCTTTACGTGTGGTAAAGAAGATATTAAGTGAAGGGTTTCTCTTCACCCATTAAAGGAAGAAAATATTGAATTCACAAATGCAGCTTAAGGATAAGAGACATTCAAAATTTGTTTAGACAAACTACTATAAGTCAATCATATCTCTCTTTCCTTTATTCTATTTTATTATTGTTGTGATTATTTTGTGATTGCCTTATTTGAATTTGTCAAAACATACATTAGTATAGCCAATTCATTCATTAAGTTTTTAAAAGGCATAAAATTTCATAATCGCACAATTCACATCCCTAAATTTTATAAGCTTGTAATTTATTTCCCTATTATGTGTCATACAAAGACCAATAATTGTTATAGGCTTAATCGTTATATATACATTTTTAGAAAAATTTAAGCAAAGATTAGTATGACATATTTTGACTCACTTTTTAGCTAGGAAACTAAACAAAATTAGACTGCTATTCTTTGATTGAGACAATTACCTATTTTGGAAGACTGGGATGAAACACTTCTTTTAACATAACAGTTTGATATTTAGGTGTCACAAAAAATATACCTTATATCTTAATGAAATCCTTAAACCAAATGCCTTTCTCATTTAAGAATAATCCTAATCATTTAACCTTCCCAATAGTTAATTTCAATTACAAATTGATATCCCATGGCGTTAACAAAATTAGTGCAAGAATTTTATTTGTGAATAATATTTAATGGTAGAAAAAATACAATTCATCGAAGTACTATGTAACGATAAGCTTAGATGGAATCATCCAACTCAACATCAATTCATAACTAGAAACATATCAAACCAAACATAAAAATTAACATAAAAAATAAAAATAGAGAACTAATAAAAGAAGACAACACTAAATGAAAACAAAGATTTTTACTTAAAACATAAATATGTTTATAATTGAAATACATATAAGTTTAAGCAATGAGAATAATGCTTTCATAAAAGAAGACAACACTAAATGAAAACAAAGATCTTTACTTAAAACATAAATATGTTTATAATTGAAATACATGTAAGTTTAAGAAATGAGAATAATGCTTTCATTATGATAACTAAACCACAACCATTAAGCTACACAATAAGTAATGACTTGGTCTGGTACAACTTAAGATTTAAAAATACTACCACCTTGAAAATGTGATCTTATATAAAGTGATCAAAATAGAGTTGAGTGATAATGATAATCTAAAACTAGAAACACATATGTCAAAGTAACAACACATTAATTGAAGGGAAAACAAAGAGATAGAGAACTAAGATGACCTAACATATTAATAACCAAAAACTAAATGAACAACAAAACTAAATAGGTTTTAAACTTCTTTGAACCTAGTAAATGCCATGAAAGCCTTTGGTATTGGCTAGACACCAATATGATGCCAGAATAAGCATATCCTAATGCTATAATGAATCATTTTTAAATACATAGAGAAATAGCAATAATAATGAAAGAACTGATAAAACTTAATATCACAATTCTTTAATTAATAAATGATAAAGTTATCATAACAAAAGTGACAAAGGGTATGAATCTTGAAAAACTAATATTTAATACAAAAAAAGTATAACATATAAAATAAAATATAGAAAAAGTGTAGCATCCCACTCCTATAAAACACGTGCCCGACATCTATAGGTAATATCCAAATCCGTGCCCCGCGAGGTGGCGTACTAGAACACTCAACCAATTCAGCTTTTTTTAAATCACAAACATAATGCACGAAAATCTGTAACTAAATTGGGGCCAATTTCATTCATAAACATTTTTAGTTATATGCAACAACCAGTACACAACTCATCAGAGATTCACTAATCACGTGGGGCCCATTACAAATACAAAACACTCTAGACATATTGTCTTTACATTTCAAAAACCATTTTCATATACATTGCAAAACACTTAAGGCTACACTTATCAATATAACATATCGAAATACATATGCAGGCACAAACTGATCCCGACCTGAAACTCTTACTCAAAGCCTTTCTAGAGACCTTTAAAAAACCTAAAAAGCCACGTTGCAATTTTGATGAGTTTTGCGAACTCAGTTGAGTAAGCATCCTTGACGGTTCACTCATGTAACAAATAAAATCATATAGTACATACAATCAATCATTTCATTACAGCTTTGCAAATCATTCACGAACTTTAGTCTTATATGAATGCTATATACATGAGACTCACATTCGTTCTTATTGTTGTGACTGAGTACCTATCACATACTTGTATAAATACTGGCCCATTGGGCTCAGTCAAAATAGAATCACGAAGCATAGCTCTGCATGCAGAATCAGAAATCACAAAGCAAAGCTCTTCTTGGAAGCACTTCAAGCTAGCTACTCAAGTCACAATGCCTTTATCTGAGCATGCATTTTATGAAATGCATCAAATACAGAATATGCCATATATATATCAGCCACAACTGATGCACAATCAGAAACTTATCATCATTGGACCTCAGTCCGACATTCAACTTTTCAGTTGATAATTAGAATATTAATTAGGTAGTCTTGTTCACATACAAATAGCACTTTCAATATTATTTGCATGCATCAAACGCCTCGGGCATATATTGTCTGGAATTCAGTACACAATCAGTCAATGCAGTTCAGTAATACATCCTTACAATTCAGTATCATACAAAACAAAACAAATATAGTGAGATCATCTTAGGTTACTCATAGTACACTCCAATAAGCTATTGCCTAGATGGTCCAGCAATATCTGACTGGCGTCCAATACGCTCCTCTATAACATACAAAACATTTTTATACATATCACAATTTTGCACTAATATACAAATATTCCTTGATGCATACGTATTTATAAAATATGCACAATGCATGTTCAATGACAATTCTAGGGTACTTTACTACTATCATTATTAATAAATCATTCAGATATCAAAGCTCTCATTAATACCAGGTGTACTTATAATTTGGACTATAATAAACTAATGTCAAAACTATTTCATAACTTCATTGACCACTTCAGATTTTTCTTCTAATACACATATAGGTCAACTTTGCATTCTAAATCTGATAAGGTAAATGGAAAAATTAGGCAACACTTCCTTCTAAAAGGTTATTCTCTTATGTCTTAAGTTTCTATTGACACTAAAATCACTCAATTTGGTTTAGTAATTTGGAAGATATACCTCAAACATTATCAGGTTATTCATATACAAAAATAGTGTACTATACACATCTTCTATCCAGAATTTGAATATCTTAGACTGAATCACAGCTCGACATTTTCACATGATTTGTAGTCCTATTTCTAAATCAAAAATCCTCTCAATTGGAATCCTACAGATCCAGATATAATCAAAACACTGAAGTATGCTCAGTAAAAATAATCATATTTACACTGTTCCAACAAATTCCCACTCTTTCATTTCATCAATATTTTTCAATTCAAATCATAATGCTATAAATTTTTATTTATAGGTACAAAAAAGTGTTATAAATCTGTTGGTTTAAGAATCACCTCGTTTGGAGGTCGGATGATGAAGTTATGGCCAAAAGAATCAACCATGTTTTTGTCCTCAATCATATTAAACCTATTTTGGCACAATTGCCATAACTTTCAAAAAGATGTCTGATTGATGTCATTTTTGAACAATTTAAAAGAGTACTTTGTGATCTAAAACTTTCATGAAGATGATGTCCGTTTAATGGATATTGTCGGGCTTAGGGTGCTTTCCAGACCCGTAAAGATTCATTTAACAGGCATGGACTAGTCTGGGGGCCTTTTTAAACCCGATAAGGTCCGTTTAACGGACTTAATGTCCGTTTAATGGACAAATGTGACACAAAACTCCCTCCAAAGCCTCTCCAATGGTTCCCATCTCTATTCTAACATCATATACACCCATAATCTTTTCAAATTCACCTCTTCAAGTATAAAACCACTTCATAACAATTCAAACACCAAATTTGTTTCATTAAATCTTCTAATCTCTAATCAAATGACTCATCACATTCAACTACATCTCATCATTCAAAAATTTCTATCCTTTTTCCATAACATATGTTATTCCTAAGTATCAAGCACTTCATAATTAAAATTCATCATTTCTAGTTGATGACTACTTCATGTATACCTCAAGCTTAGCTCAACATCATCCATACCCAATTCATATTCCCTATCTGTTTATAACCACCCAACATAGAACACAAACATATACATGCATCCAAGATTTTACTGCATCTAGTTCTCATTTTCATATCAAAATTGGAGACTCTTAAAAGCCAAATTTAATTTCGATGTCTTTATAAGAAAGGTAGCCATATGCCTCTAGTTTAATCAAAATTAAGAATCAACTCATTTGGATAACAAAAAAATAAGTTATGGCTAAAATATAGAAATATATTAGTGAACTTTTTCTACTAACATTTTCCAGATTTTCAAACTTTCAATATTTAACATCTAACTCATCTTATACCTAAATTATCTCTTCCATTTCATTTCCTCTTCATTCTCTACCCAATTCAACTCAATAAATCACTCACAAATAATTCATGATCTATAATTGATCATTAACCAAAAAAAGAATATAAATTTACCCATTCATAAGCAATTTTCTACATTCCTCCAAACACTACTTTGATGATCATTCAACCTCAAAACATTTGTATAAATCATTACTCCTCAATGAAAGCAAGAAACTTACACACTCTCACCATTCACGACACACACACATCCCCAAAACACCATTTCATGAAATCAACCTCTAAATATCATCACAAATGCTTCATTTAACCAAAACCCATGATATTTGACAAGGTACTTACTTGATTTAGTTTCCAATTCTTCAAAATCTTCAAGAAACTTAAAAATCCCTAACTTCATCAACAACCCAAGATCATCATCATCTTGAGGTTGAAAAGTTTGAGTTTTTGGTGAGAATGGAAGAGAAAGCAAGATGAAAGAGTAGCATGAAAGATGGTCAAAAAATCAAGAAGAGGAAAGGAAGAAGAGAAGCTACGAAAATGGAGAGAACCAAAGCAAAACTCCAATAGCTTATTAGGAGAGAAAGCATCGAGAATGACAAAGCCAAAAAAAAGGGGCTTTTAATAAAAAGCTCATGACTTAAGATATGGTTGGGGTAAGTGACAAGTGTTCCATTTCTAAAGCAATAGATTGGTTGATTTCATTTAACTAGTGCAATCAATTTTAATTTATACTCCAATTGTCCCCCAATTTTCAATGGCATTTGTCAATAAATCCTAAAGTCATTATCAAAATTTCCAATACCATTTGACAGTAAATTCTACTACCATTTAACAATTGTTTTACCACTTGGCATTTGTCCTAGTCCAAAATTACTCCAAATTTTCAGAAAATTTCCTAAAATTCTTCAAAAATTCTAAATCAACAATTACACTCTCCAAATCAATTTTCAATGCAAACAAATCACAATTCTCAATAACAATCACATTTATAAATAATTTTACCAAGAATGTCAATGAATGCATGTACAGTCATTTTCATGTGCAAAATTCCCTATTCACATGTATGTGTATGCTATATTATGGATGAACATGAAATGCATTTTCCTAAATCTCTGATTAATCTCACATGTACCAAATTTTTAGAGTTCTAACCCTTAGTGTGCAAAACGGGATGTTACAAAAAGAACTAAAGGAGTACAAAAAACCTAATAGAGAAACTAAGGTTACCTTAAAACAAATACAATAATCGTGTTTACACTGTCATACTTGTATTGTCTTAGACTTGAATGCCACTAAATTTCTTCCTTGCTGACAACGTTTTCTATGGCAAACCCTTAAGAAGAAAGAAGATAAGGGTAAGCTTAAGATAACAAATCAAAAAATGATACATAGGCCTAAAATAAAGTTTAAATAAAATGAAAATCAAACTAAACGTGGTTTAGATTCAGAGAAATATAGGCAAGTCACTAACAACAAAATAGGGAGATGAGGTGTGTTAACATGGTGACCTTGGCAAATTGCTTAAGTGAATTTGTCAATAGTTAAGAAAGGAGGATATAGGTAAAACCAAAAAGAAAATAAGACCACAAGCCCTTAAATAGCTACACCAAAGAGAAGAATTTAATTAAGAGAAAGAGTCCTAAATGATTAAAATTAAAATAATATAATTAAAAGTTATAACTATAAGAAATTATGTAATATCCCGTTTTCCCGTGCTAAGGGTTAGAACCCTAGAATACTGTACATAAGATATATCAATGAGAAAAATTAGGAAATGCGCTTCATGCTCATGCATAATATAGTATACATACACGTCAATTTGATTATTGCACACATTATAATGATTTGTTCATGCACTCATTTGATATTTTCTTAGTATAAATGATTGTTTTAATGTGATTATGATATGGATAGTGAATATTTTGCCTTAAAATTGGTATGGTGAATTAAATTATTGATTTAGAATTTTTGGTAAAATTTGAGAATTTTATGAAATTATGGGTATTTTGGACTAGGAAAAATGACAAGTGGCAGAATAATTGATAAATGACAACAGAATTAAGTGTCAAATTACAGTGAAAAATTTTGATAAATGACATTAAGATTTAATGATAAGTGTCATAGAAGATTGGAAGACAATTAGATTAGAAATTGAGAGACAAATGGACTGATTATTAAGAGTAATGTGTTAGCTTAAGAAGAGGACTTGTTATTTTGATTCTTTTATGTCGTAAGTGTCATGACACCCACCAAGCAAATGTTACTTTGCTTTTTAAACACACCCCCACGTCATTTACATCTTACAAGACCATCTTTATCCTTGTCTCTCACATATGCCATATGCTTTCTTCTTTTCTTTTCTTCTTCTCTTCTTCTCTCACTCACGATATTCTTCCGAGCTAACCATCAATATTGAGCTTTAATAACACCCTTCATCTAGCCACTCCAAATAATTACTTTTCTTTACTTTGGTGATGAAAGCCCAACCTTTTCATCCTTAAAATGAGATGATCGTGTGATGTGGGAGGTTAGGATTTCATGATGATTTTTGAAGAAGCTTTGAGCTAATCAAGTGTATTATTATTGATCTTCATGGCTTTATTAATAAAGCATATGTGATAATAGTTAAGGGTAAATGATCATGATAGTGGAGTAGAATGTGTGCAGAAATTTGATAAATATATATATACATTGATGTTCTGTTTTTGGTGTTTATGATCAACCATAGTTTATGATTTGTTTATGAAAAATATTGAGCTGAAATTGAGGTGATAATAAAGAGGAAATGATGAATATTTGATGATCTATGCATAATATGGGTTGAATGTAACCTATAGGAGTTGAAAATCTGGAAAAAAAATTGAAAGAGAATGGCTGGAATATGTTAGCTGTAACGTTTTCACTAGACAGGTATTTGTATTTTAGCCATATATTGATTTGTAAACATCCAAATGGGATGATTTTAATTTTATATTAAACTAGAGACATATGGCTATATTTTTTATGAAGGAATTCAATTTGAATTCTGTCTTTAAAAGTTCCAAAATTTGGCTTGAATTTGAGTACAATCTACTACCATGGTGTGGGTACAGTCTGACGTATTTTAAGTATAACTTGCAAAATACTGAACCAAATTGTGTGAACTTGGTGTCGTTAAAACTTAAGACATAATAGAACATTTGTTTAGAAGAATGTATTACCTAAATACCTCATTTTTTTGTCAAATGGCCATGCAAAATTGACCGAAAAATCTATTTTGAGAAATGAATAAGGGATCATCAGGTAGTGCGTGATCATGACAGAGAGGAAACATCAGGAAGTTGCACGATCTTGATAGCTTTCAACACCCTTCAATGTGCACGATCGTGATAGAGAAGGTGCACTATTGTTTGATAGTTTTCAACACCCTTCACTCTTTTAATCATAACTCCTTCTTCGTACCTCTGATTGACTTGAAATTTGAACCACAAGCTCCTCACACATTGTCCTTCCTCTCCATAAAATTTCATTGTCATCTAAATTTACTAGGAAAGGATTGGTAAATGGTTGATTGATGAACTTAGGAAATCAAGTTTCGTAACATATGATATATGAATGTATCTCAATTCGGAATTTATGAGTTGTTAATGATATAAAAGTGTTCTTAGAAATGCTAATATGATTGTAAGAATATGAGTAATGTGTATTAAGTAAATTTGAATGAGAATTGGATATTATGAGAGCATATAATGCTAGAAAAGAAATGACTAGTAATTGAATTATGATATTAGATTAACCAAATGTTCTTGAGGTGTAAACCTAAGAATAAGCTAGACATATACAAATGATAAGGTTTGAATGATCAAGAGATGTGATTAAGGAAACACACCTGGAATAGTCAAATCGAGCATGCATTATACATTACACCTATACATATGTGAACAATTGAATGTTTATGTGATTGTGCAATTAATAATGTGTGTGCAATACATTTATTGAATAATGTTGATATACAGGATAGAATGCCCGCATCTAGGCATTTCTAGATCTTGGAAGCAAATGCTAAACTAGAGCGTACTGTGAGTCGACCTAGATGGTCTCCTCTTACTTAATTGTTTTGTTTAAGCATCTATACTGAGTTATTATTGTTGCGAATGTGAATGTGAATGTGAATGTGTTAATTCTGGACATTAATAGTTTGAGGAGTTTGATAAATGTGAACATATTGGAAGTGCTTCATTGAATATGAATAAGCAAGGAATAAGTGATTCTCAACAGAACTGTTGAATGCCGAACTTAGGTCCGATGACATGTGAAAGTGAATGTGTAAAGTGAAATAAAGTGACTGATTGATCTTATCTGATTTGATGCATTTTATTACATAAATGCATGATAACATAAAGGAAATTGTGACCAGAGTGACCAGTCTAAAAGAGCTTAAAGCTTGGAATATACGCAAGAGCCATAGGCTCAGTTGTTAATGTGTCTGGTATCCAAAAAGAGATATGGGACAACATCTGAAATAAGCTTGATATCCATAAGGGATATGGGTCAGTAAAAAGGCACTCGGTCACAACAACGTAATAATCGTAAGTGAGTCTCATGTACATTGCATATATAATTGATATGTATGTTTTTAATGATCGAAATGAACTATTTGACTGCTCTGAATGTAAAATGTAGAATAAGTGATCAAAATGTTATATGATGTTATATAATTATTGGTAAAATGATGTGTATTATATGATGACATGAAGTGTATGTGAAATTGAAGCATGAACTGTTGTGTTATATGATATAAGTGAGTCATAGAGGATGGTCCGCTCACTGAGTTTGCAAAACTTACCCCAAAATTGCAACATTATTTTTTAAGCTCAAATGAGTTACCCCGTTAGACCAACTGGAGTCTAACCACTGCATACGGATAAGAGTTAAAGGTCGGGATCAGTTGTACCTCCATATGTCTATAGTCTTTCATTGTATTTTAAAAATTGTATTCTGCAATTATTGTACAGCATTTATGCAAATTGAAATGTGTACTGGCTATATTACTGGAAATGTTTTGTAATGGGACCAAATGATTACTAGAATATATGATGATGTGTTAATTGTTTGTAACACTTACGACTGAAATTTATTTTTTTAAAACAAAATGGGCTAAAATAGGTTTATTGTTTCTTCTAAATATACGTGTGATGTGTGACAAATTTGCATGCAGATTGTTCTAGCATGCCACTCTCGTAGAGAATATTATCGAATACTGTCGATATATTCAGGGATATGCACTATGAGAGTGGGGTGCTACAAATTAACTATCAAGTAAATTCCATTATAGATAAATATATATAATTAGAATTTAATTAAGACTAAGTAAGATTAAATTTGAATAAAATTAAAAAAGGTTAAAATAAATTAAAATTAAAATGATGTAAATTGACACAAACTTATGTAAATATGATATAAGGAAGTGCAATGTAAAGTGAATGAAAATATAGACAATTTAACTAAATATATACATCTGCATATCAAAATATTTAAATTGAAATTAATTGGACAAAGATAAAATGAAATAAGAGTTAAATAAAATTGAGTGTCAACACAAACTCTTTATATAACTAATTCTTCCTTTAATTGGACTTATCCTTCTTGAACAATTAGACCTTTTATGTAGGATCGAATGAAACATATGTATAAAAGATTAATGAGCCTATTAGACTAATCAAACCTAATTCATCATACCTACAATGTTGGGACCCGATTTCGAAACCAGACCCCAACCAGAAAAATGGAAAACGGAATCGAAAAATAAAATGGTGAAACAAATCAAAAGCAAACACGATCAAACGCGTGAGGAAACAAACGAAAGAAATCAGAAACAAAAGCGAAATACAAATCGAATCGGAAGTCATAAAACGGAAACACAATCAAAAGCGAAAGTATCGAAAGCGAATCGAAGGGCTCGAAATCAAGGGAAACAAATTTCTTAATCGAACTGATACAAATTTCTGACATCCATGAACAAATATTTTAGAAAAGCGTCGCGTTGGAAACCTTAAGACTAAACCAATCCGAATTGGTGTAAATTTTTTTTAATAAACAACAATTGATTTCCCCTTTGGAAAAATCATCCTTAATCAAAATCTCAAATCCTAAGATTCTTCTTATTCCATCATATAACATCAATTTACAACTCTTACCATTTCATTTGCCATAAATTCTCACACATGATTTATACCCAATCCAGCCACACACAATTTAACAAAATTGGGCAGCATAACAGCTGTATTTTACAAAACCCAAAAACCTGCAAATCATTTTAAACTCACTTCTATATACTAAACCAAATCCACACAATTCATCGGACCTCCTGTCCGGAATCCCAGCATAAACAAACACAATTCTATACCTAAAACACTTCAA